>BLKR01002827.1:0-174979 GCA_011170035.1 Teleogryllus occipitalis
CAAATATTTTTTGTTAATGAGAATATAATAACACCTTATGATAAGAAAAAATGCAGGAAGATAGTGATAACTATCCCTATGTTTCTATCGCTAAGTTATTATTATAAGCTTATTAACATTAAAATTGTTTGCTCGAAATGTGCAATATTCTCTGTACAGTCTTAATTCTTTATCCTTATTGTGTTTTGTTTCAAGATCCCATTAATATCCTCCGTTGCAAAACCCCGTTAATGGAGTTGAAGTAATAAACAATTTTATTACAATACATACTTATGAAAAACCTTTATTTTCAATCTTTCAATTTCTTGAATCAACGAAAGACAAAAGATTTGAAAAAGCAGAGGGATGGAATGCAGAGTTCAGGAGAAAATTGCAACAGTTTTGTGAATATTTGGAATACGTTTGGTATTATGAAATACTAAAATCAGCTTCCCTTCCCCGAGCGCGCCTTTGCTGGTGCAGCGCTGCGTGACCTTGCGTGGCGGGCAGTTACATTCAAAATATCCGTTAAACATGAGACGCAAAAAATCACAATTACTCAAAAACTGCTAATCTAACATATGACAATATGTATATCATTGAATTCCTCTTTTTACGCTCGTCATGATAGACTGAAAACTATGTATAATTCCATTTGAAAAAACAAAGTTACCTCAATATCTCGTAAAATACAAGTGATAAAATATAAACAAATACATGTATCAATTAGCCCTATTCCCTCATCTACTTTCGTGAAAACTGCATTGCAATAACTTGAACCGTTCAAAAGTTACAGGAGGTGCTAAAGTTACGTGACTCACCTGTATATATATATATATATATATATATATATATATATATATATATATATATATATATATATATATACTTTGGATCTATTTGATTCCGAACATGGAGTGGCGATGCCGATACGCAGTGGCAATAGGTACCCGGCGCCACTCCTCCCCACGGATGCCGGACGTGAAGGGATGCGCGGACAGCTGGCGGGGGGAGGAGATGTGCGGGGGAGGGGGTGTCGGAACCGGGAAGTGTGGTAGTGTTGTCGGGGCTGATCGCGAGACGAAGAGCAAGGCGTGATTGCGCGACAGTGAGGGGGCGGGGCGTGGAAGGGCGGAGGGGGGTTGAGCGGGAGGGGGCGGTGGCTCTGGATGCAAGCACCGGTGCCAGTGGCGGTGGCGGCGGCCACTGCTAAGGCGACGGCGGCAAGGCGGGCTCTGTGGCCACGGGCATTGTGTTGGGGCGACAGCGACAAGTTGCAGCAACTCAGAGCAAGGTGGCCCTCGAAGCGATTGGATGACAACGCCACAGCAGAGGGGCCAGCAGGGAGGGCGACAAAGGGTGAAGCATGGACGCAAACTTACTCGCAAGTGAGCGGCTCCCACTTGTCTAAAAGCGTAGAAAGCGGGCCAAAACATGAGAAAAGAAGTTAATCGTTTTGAATATAATTAAACAGAATCTTGTACAGATGAAATTGCTGCATGGTTTACAGAAGAATCCTTAAATACAGAGAATAGCGTAACTGAACTGCCCTCGCCATTTTATAGCCTCTCACCTGCGAGACACTGTACTGGTGATGAGAAGACTTTATGAGTGACTATTGCTACATGAAGGAGATTATCTAGTACATGAATTCTTGACGTAACTCGCCAAAAGTGACGGGAAGAAATGAAACCCACATATTAATAATTCTGAACACAATTCAATTTTTTTAAATATAAATTTTAGTTCTTTTATTTTATAATTCCTTTCTTATCAGAAATTGATTATCAAATTGAAACTTAGATAATCTAGGGGATCGCAAAGCAATTTTAGGAAGATTTTGAAGGAGCCCTCAGGGAAATTTTTGTTTATTTGCTATTGTTGCCACTGATTGCCGTGCCCCATGAACGAACCCAAGATAGTTCCTCTGATACTTGAAATAGTCGTTTAGGTACATTGCGTTCTCGGAATCAACCAGCGTGTGTATCGAAGATTAGGTGCACTATGTTACCAGAAATCACACATACGAGGACACAGTAGTTTGACCGTGGGCGTTCTGTTACCTATTGCTACCATTTTTGTGTATTGCTATTTTTGTTACAATCAGGTGTGGCTCCGTAAAATACAACCACTTCCTCATAAATTAATTATCATTTTATCTCTATGATGAATCGTTCAGAGCACAAGGAAACAGACGTCACATTAACATAGCTTTGTGAAATAAACCTGTGATAAAAGTAGGCATAACGTTTGTTCGGAATATTTAATTACAGAGAAAAGTTTAAACTGTTTGAAAATATTGCAGAATGGAAGATAGGCAACTTCGTATAATTTAATATCTTATTGGAAAGGGTCAGATTTAAATGCTTTCACTTAATACTTTCAATATAATATAAAATTGTGGGCCTCGATTCCTTTGTACATTGAAGTTACGTATTGATTTTCTCTGAATTATTTTCGTTAAAGAACTGTTACTAATGGGGCAGAAGTACAATATGTGTACATTCTCTTGAACTCAAGGATTTCCCTCCACCCATTTAATATACATACTTGAATACTAAATAAAAGACTCAACAAAACGAGGCTTATAAACTAGAAACGGTAGAAAAAAAGACATTTTCGCTCCGAGTTGTAGAAAACTTATTTACGTCGCTAGACGAACTAGAGAGAACAAAATAGAAACACACCTCCGACTCTACTCCAACAACGAGACAAACTAGAGGTGCTGCAGAACGGCACAGACATTCTCGAAGTAAAGTTTTCTAATTTCCTTGGTGCGGGCAGGGCTTTCAGTGTTGCCCATCCTGTTTCCAGCTGCTATCGTTGCCCAAAGTACTTTTTTGACATTTTCTCAACTTTTCGGTTTCCTAATAGTAGAACCGAAATTTACGTTCAATAATAATAATGAAGAGTAAAACCTCGTCCTAAATAGAAATTTCTATTAAAAATTTTGAAGCAGTTTTTAAGAAAATGACGATTAAAAATTACTGTAAATGCGAAATTTGAAGCTCTTTTTCACAGAGAATATAATGAGTTTTCCAAAAACGTCTTTTAACGTCATTGGAAGCATTTCCAATAACAAATGCAATAATGAATACAAATCGATGGAAATGTGCATATTAACGGCGTGAGACATATTTAAAAAAATTACATTTGTGCAAATTGTGAAAAACAACAACAAAAGAAGACACCCAAATGAACTTTACGTCATTGAACAGTGCAGTCCATTGGAAAAAATTGAAGAAAAATTTGTAGCCATTTTTGAGAAAATGGCGTTAGAGCGTTTCTGAAAATGAGGAATTTTGAACTAATTTTTACAGAAAAATGTTGAGTTTTCGAGAAACGTTGTATGACATTATTTAAATCACATGTACTCAAAATACACTAACGTGAAGAAATCGCCTCTAATGTGAATATTACTGACGTGAGAGACTAGTAAAAAACATTACATTTTTGTAAGTTTTGAAAAAAAAAGATAGATCAATATGGCCTTTATGTCGTCTTATACAGTGCATTCAGCACTATCCATACCAAAAATGTATTTTGTGTGGCGCTATTTTGCAGCCTGCAAGAAGGAAGGGCAAGACTGTACAGAACGAGTCCACACCAAGGAAATTAGAAAACTTTACTACGAGAAAGTCTGTAGTTAGTTTCTCGTATACATCCGGGAGTAATATACATAGTATAGAGAAAGTTATATAATGCTGCGGAAAATTGATTTCGAGATTCCAACGCAAATACACGTTTTGGGTTCCCCTGAAACCGAAAAAGTGTTTTTTTTTTTAAAACGTCCGTCCGTCTGTCCGTCCGTCCGTCTGTCCGTCCGTCCGTCTGTCCGTCCGTCCGTCCGTCCGTCTGTCCGTCCGTCCGTTTGTGAACACTACTATCCCATAAACTATACGTAGGATTTTTGCAAAATTGAAGAAACCCCTGACCATCCGACACTAGTTCAAGCTTTGAAAGTTGCACACACTAGTTAAAGCTTTGAAAAACATCCTTTAAAATTTGGAGGTACTTAACATGAAGACTCCGGACATTTTCAAAATGTTCCCAAAAACGGTTTCAAACTTTTTCCTTTAAATTTCTTGTAAGAATAGTGTAAAATACACTTAGAAAGGTGGCATAGGTCGGATTTTCACGGTTAACTTTAAATTTTCGAAAATTTGCAGAAGTTGCAGATTTATTCGGCGTCTTGCTACAACTATAAAATTGAAGATAGAGATTTTTGCTTCAAATGAAATTTGTTGTCCATAAATAGTTTTTTCATAAGTTTTTTTATAAAGGTCATTTCCTTTATTTTGAAAATTGTACTAGTTTTCCTGCAATAGTGCGTGCAAGATTTGCAATTTTAAGAAATAACCAAAACAAGATTTTCTCGTAAACGGCTCCATATTTTTTTAAATTTTTGGTAGGGTTAGTGCCAAACGAACCCTACACGATGACATAAACACCATACTTCTCTCTTCTTTGTTTTTTTTATTACAAAAATTTAATTATTTTGGCTTGTCTCTCACGTCGATAATATTTACATTAGAGGCAATTTCTTCACATTATTAGATTTATAAGTACATGTGATTTAAATAATGTTAAATAATAGTTCTCGAAAACTCAACGGTTTTTTCTACAAATGAGCTTAAAATTCCGCATTTTTAGAAACGCTCAATCGCCATTTTCCCAAAAATTACTCCACACTTTTTCTTCAAACTTTCCCCATGGATAGTGCTAGTTGCATTGTTTAATATTACGTAAAGTTCATTTTTGTATATTCTTTTTTTCTTCAAAATTTACACAAATGTAATATTTTTGAAATATCTCTCACGCCGATAATATGCACATTTCCATCGATTTGTATACATTGTTAGATTTGTGAGTGGAAGTGCTTCAAATAACTTCAAATGACGTTTTTCGAAACCTCAATAGATTCCTGTAAAAAAGAGCTTCAAATTTTGCATTTACAGTAATGCTTAATCGCCATATTCTTAAAAACGGTTTCAATATTTTAAATAAAAATTTCTATTTTGGACGAGGTTTTACACTTCTTTAATATTCTTGGAGTTATATTTCGGTTCTACTATTAATTAATCGGAAAGTTGAGAAAATGCCAATAAAGTGTACTTTCGGTGACAATAGATGGCAGATGGGCAGAGAATGGAGCAAGACATTTAAGCCAGTCCACACCAAGGAAATTAGAAAAAATTGCTTCGAGAAAGTCTGAGCCATTCTGTAGCAGCTCTAATTTCTCTTTCAACCGTGAGCGTATAACCTGCGCCGATTCCTTTTAGATGCCAAGATCTCGCATCAAATCATTAAATTCATCTTGATTAAACATTCTGGGGTCTTCTCTCGTCTTTGGGGAAATCAGTAACATCCATTTCACTATCACAGCGATCTGAATAATATGTACATGACGTAGATAATACGTCGTGTGGTGGGTTTAGTATAGGAATGTCAGGACCATGTGGTACGGGTCTAATTGTTAACGGAATATTTGGGTAAACTATTTCTTTCATACTTTTCTTATTATGTCCGTACACTTTCACCATGCAAAAGTAAGAGTCGTTTACATGATACCATTGAAATAGCAAAAGGTAAAGATTTCTACATCTTTTGATACCATTTTCTCAAACCCGCAACACATGTGTGACAAACATTATGAGGGCCCAAGATTTATCTTGGTCTCTTAATTTAAATGCCGACATAAGCGTGATACGCATTTCTTACAAACGAAGCGATGATTCTCTTCGGAATTTTAGTATAAATGAGCCACATATATCAGAAAAATACAGTTCGGATCACTTCCATTTCTTGTAGATGAACTCGCCATCCTTTGAAACACTTTCCCACCAATTAAGTGTACGTTTACAGCATTTATAACAAACTGTTGTTGCTAAATACACGACGCCAACTAGCTGACAAAAAGTGGGTTTAGAGAACGATCAACTTATCTTCAAACAGTACCGATTGACGTCTATACAACATTATGTAAGTTACTGTAATAAATTTCTAGCGTTAATTTGAAATTTAATCAATTCTAATTTCGCAAAAACTGTGGGTGATGTAAAGAAACTGATTCCACGTATCTAATCATGTTGCAACACCGACTCATTTTCACCCTGCTTTTAATCAAAAGGAGCGAATCGTCGCAGCACTGTGTTACGTATACGCAACACAGGGCTGCGACGATATGACATACCGCGTGCAAATTTAAAATACAAAAAACCGAAAATTTTTTCGCAAAAAACTGTACGTGATAGAAAAAAACGACTAAAATTAAATGTGTAATCAAGATGAAAAACTCATTCATAATCACTCATTTTCATCAAAAGTGGCAAATCGTCGCAGCCCTGTGGTTGATTGATTGATTTTCTCATGCTTCCGGGCGCGTCAACTGCTCTGGTCATTAGTCCCATTAGTGTAGTGCATGTTTTTTTCTCGGGAGATGACAGTGATCTTTCCCCGCTGGATGGCGAGATCCGGCGCCGACCTACCGTCGGCTAGTGGGGTTTCCCCCTAACCAGGACTCTCCCACCAGCGGGGCACCGCCGCAGCTGGGACAAGCTCTAAGCGCCGGGACAAGCTCTAAGCTCCCGACCGATCTCCCGGAATATGTGGTAGTGTAGTGTATGTTAGTGTAAGTGAATGTGAAAGGGGAGATGATAGGACGAGGAAGAGGAAGGAGAGATCGCGCGCGGTCCGTGGCCCGTTTGGGAGGGTACTGCTCCGGCATTCGCCTGGTGTTGATCGGAGAAACTGCGGAAAACTACCAATCTGAGCAGCCGACCTCTAGAATTCTCCTCCAGATCGCAGCTCTGTGTAATCTAGATAACAGAAAATATCGTCTCCTTTATTATTTCAGTAGTGTGCGTACCTGTTGCAGCTCGCACACGCCACCAATCTTTATAAATGAAGTCTAGAGACTTATTCTTAGACTTATTATTCTTTAGAAAGAATGAGAACTTCACGGGGATGTGACGAATTGCATTTTCACTTTAAAAATATGAAGGATTTGTATATATTCATGTCAAATGCAACCTGCTACACTCGGCCGGATTTTTGGATCTATACCGTTAAATAACTCTTACAAGTAATGTACAGGATGAGATCTTTTTGAACATTCTATTACATTTTTGTATTTACAAGGGTGTATTGTATTGGTGTTAATTACAAGGAGACATACTGAAAAGTGACGGAGGATAAGAAGGTCTTGAAGAAAAAGATATAATACAGGCTTAATATTGAAATAGGAAAATAGGGAAGATGGTGGGGTTTAAGACGCGAGAATTCGCGCACGGGTACGCTAGTCTTGCTATATTATTTTAATTCTCATTTTCATTCATTATTGTTATGAATTTTTTAAAAATATTTTTATGCAATTTCAAGAACAAATGGTATTTTACATTTATAAAATATTCCTTATTTTTGTGAATTCAATACTAAATTCGAAACCTGAGACTTCCCTATTTCAGCATTTTATTGATTCTTCAAAAGTTTCTGATAAATTAAAAAGAAATTGACTACAATGTCATCCAGCTCGGCTGCAGCATTTTAAATTTCAATTTTCATAACAAATTAGTAATAAGCAACATCAACAACTTCTACATAAAAATTTTGTTTCATATTTAAACAATGTTTGACTTGGATCCAGCTTTTGAGCTTTAAACTAGTGTGGTCGTTGAGGTTTAAGTGGATGAAGGAATAAATTATTGACGTTTGTTTACGCAACGACACCCATAACTGCTTATTTGACGTTGAAGTGGCAATGCTCATAATTGGAGTGCAATAATGTAGCAACATTTGTGGACACATTAGTCTGAAGGGAAGTTATAATATTTATCTTCAAGGAAAGAAAACTTTCCCTTCAAAAGACAGAGATGGTGAAACGGAATATCTGTTTGATGGTTACTATATGTGCAGGGGTTCGCCACTGGAGAACAGATGTAATTTAGAGAAGGAGGGAGAGAGAGGTGAACGACGGCGCAAGTTAAAGTAAGACGAAGAAGGGACAGTGAGAGTGAGGGAAAGATGTGAATGAGGCTGGACGTCAACAGCGCTGGGCCAACCAGCGAGCAGCGAGAATGAGTGGCGGTGCAAAGCTGCTTCCACATGAGGCGTCTTTGCGGCATACAATTGCAAGTGTGCAGTTGAAAAAAGCACGTGCAACCGTACACATATGCGCTAGTCTTCATATCGTGCCTTCTTGTCGTTCATTAGATCTGACGACATGCTTAGGATTTGTACTGCCTGTACTCACAATCAGACGAAAAAAGAATAGGAGAAAAGCATTGTACGAAGGAAAATATTACGGAATCTAGTAATGTGGGAAGAAGATTTTACTTTGAATTGTAATAACTATATTATATTTTGTGCAAAAGCAGCAACATATGATTTTCTTCAAAATACATAACATCAGTGTCTAGGTGCCTTCAAATAATAATCTACAAGTTATACTAATTTCTGGAAACTATTATAATCAAGACTGTACCATTTCTACAAGAATTCGATATACACTCAAAAGTAGGTATGGTGCTCAAAAAACTAAATGAGGCTTGAACAGGGCTAAAAATCCACGCTAAACATTTTGAGGGGTGCACACTATTTGCTCTTTGGAGAAAACTCAAGGTCAAGACGCACGAGATTCCCGTCTCTTGCTGGAAGTCGTGCCATGTTGCATGCGTCCTTTCTTTCCGGGAAAAGACACATGCTCGAAATGCATGCGCTGCGTGCGCTATGGCACGCGTTCGACGCTTGCGCAACATTGGACGAAGAGACGCATCGCGTGGACGCCACTCTAGAGCGAGCGCGGGAGCGAGGGCGATGGCAAATGCAAGGGAGAGGAGAAGCTCGACTGGCGTTCGAGTGGAAGTTCCCTGCGAGTGCATGCTTGTGTGCGAAGGCAAGGGCAAGTGGGGGTGCGAGGGCGTGTAAAATTGGGAGTGCGAGAGCGAGGGCGAGTGCTTGGGCGAGAGCGAGGGAGGAGATGAGGTGAGAGTGCAGGTGCTATTGCGAGTGAGATTGTGAACGTGACATCGAGCACGAGAGCAAGGGCGTGCGTGGGTGCGAGCAGGAGGGGGAGGGCAAATGCGAGGGGGGTACAAGGTCGAGTGCAAGTTGGAGTGGAAGTTCGAGTGTGAGTGCATGCGTGTGTGCGAATGCGAGGGTGAGATGGAGTGCGAAGGCAGGTGCGATTGGATTGGAAATTTCGAGCCTGAGAGCGAGTGCGAAATGGAGCGCGAGTGCGGGTGTGAGTGCGAGTGCCTGTGTGTGCGGGGCATGGGCATGGGGAGGCCTGGGGCGGTGTGCCAGTGCACGGGGCGGACGCTGGGCCACAACGAGCTGCACGCGATGGGCGCGGCGCCTCGCCCTCCCGCGACACGAACATACGCGTTATCACTTTGTTTTTATTACGCCGCAGAAAGTAGGGCGCGTGTCGAGGTCTCCGTGACCCTTCCATTAAAGCGCAAGCACTCTTGATCAGAAAATCAAAGGTGTCTTGTGGAGGCCCAGGAAAACGCAAATAAAAAGAAGCCAATACAGTTAAGATACTGTTGATGCATGGGAGCGCAGCGGGGAGCCGGAAAATGGCACCTCGGCGATGTGGAAGTCGCAATAATGGCAGCTGTGGGTGAGAGGGCGAAGACGAGATGCAACCGGTGTGTGAAGGTGCAATCTCTAGTTGGCGTAATGGGCACGACAGTTCAAGTAAATGGCAAGCATTTCCAAAAGCACTTCGGGGGCCACAGTTGGAGGGAGGATGAAGAGAACTGACGGAAACATAAAAGAACTCGGGGGAATAAGCATTGGATATAGTATGGAATCTATATCTATATTTCGTATATAATTCCGTCACATGCAGTAAAGTTTCGCCACACTCTATTTATAAACTAAACTATTCTCTACTTGTGTGAATTCTAATGTGATATTGGTGACGTAATTACATGAAGAAATAATGGAAGTCATCTCCGTCAATTCAATATATTTATTTTTTTAATTGTAATATATTTTATTATGAAATGTTTTTTATTTTTATTAGTAAATAAATATATTAAGTAGGCGGAGGTGACCTACGGCAATGAGAAAACTAGGCGTACTACACATACTGTAGCTAAACTATACTACATCTACGACATTGGGAGAGGTCTCATTTGGCGCGTTATTTTCCTAAGAACAGAGCAAATATAAAGGCAATCTTATTAATTACTTACAGCAATTGTATTCTTAGTTTTTTGTGATGACAAACAAAGGAAAAACGAACAACGCCAATATTTAGTTCATTGTGATTCCGTTTTGTATTTCAGTGAATCAGTGGGTGCACGGACGCGAGATGGTGGTTGTGATACAGTACACTCGATTTGAGACTAAAATATTAAGATATTTAATAAAGTTTCAGCATTCTGAGAGAGTGGAACAATTTCAATAGCTTCAGGAACTATTCGACAACCAAGCATTCCAAAAAGATCATATAGTTGGGGGAATATTGTTTTACAATTTACGTAACAGCAAATTCCTAGAAGCATGCAGCAGCGTTCTTATAATTCTACGTCAATAGTAAGCAAGTATGAAAAACCTGATATTTTTTTACGTTGCCTGTAATACACACAGATCTGATGTTTCTTCCTTGCAACTGCGTGAAATAATAGGTGATAGACCATACGTTTTCAAGGGTTTTCGCCGGAAAATTGGAGAAAAAAAGAAAAGAAAAATGCAAATATGACACAACAAAGAATGAGCAAGATCGTTAAGGCAGTAGTGTCATAGAGATCTCGGAACGAAGTCCCGCCTCGGGCATGCTCGTATTTAAGTTCGTCCTTTCATCCCTTATTATCACCATAATATTTCATCTTCACAGTTACCCTAATGTTAACTCTTATAGAGGTCGCTAATGACCTAGATGTTAATGCGATCTGAAATAACAAAAGAAGCCTAGATGTTATAAAGCGATATTAAATAAGTTTAAAAAAGAAGATATTAGATAAAGTCATGTCTGTGTGCATACTAGAATTTCATAACGAGAGATATTGACAACTTTCTGTGCTCCGAACTACCAACAGTCCGCAAGTATGTAGCTAGCTAGCAAAAAAATGTAGCTTTACTATGCACACGTTTTGTTGAGCTCTACTTTTGCTTGTAGTGGTAGGAGTAGGGCTGGGGTGAGTTACTAATTTGTTAACAATTCAGAAAAATAAAACTTACAATTCGTTTACCGATGCAAATAAGTTTTTTATCCCTCGGGAACGAAAATATCTAGTTTTTCAAATGTTGCTAATCTCGCACTTTTTAAAATTTTATTATTATTATTATTATTATTTATTTTGTTGTTTCATTTTTTTACTTTTATTCATCTTTCAACTATTTATAGTTAAAATTTTGGGAAGGGATTCTGGAGCTCAAGGAAACGTGTGCAGATGATCTTCCCCGTATGTCACGCAGTTTTCGAATCAAATCAAGTACCCGGATATCTGGCCAAGGCCCGTACTGGTTGATGAGCCCTCGCGAAGAAAGAAGAGGGTGATTTATTACTTTTTAATGTATCGCTTCATAGATAAGCAGCTTTTGCTACTACGTGTCACTAATATAATAGAAAAGCGAAGGCCTACAAAGCGGAGCGGAAGGCCGGAGGGAGGCAAGCTGGCGAAGACAGTTGACGGCGCGGCGTCGAATGGCGTCGGAAGAGAGGGCCGCGAGGGGGCTAGGTGAGACTGGCGGGGCGCTCGGCGGAAGACGCCCCCGCCGGCGAAAGCAGAAAGGGTTTGGAGGGTTTCGGAGGGGGGATGTGTGGCGGGGGTGGGGGAGGAGTTGCAAATGGCCTGGCGCGCCGCTGGCAGAACTCGAGTGAAGACGCGAGCAGTGCGAAGTGCGCGCAGCGGATTTCGAAGCGAGCGCCCGCCTTGTTCTTTTACGGTTCGGCTGCAGGCCCGGGCTTTGTCGCCCCCGCCACCCAGCCTACGCCAGGGAAATAGGCTGCAGCTTTGAGAGCAGTCACACAGGAATCTATTCTACTTTTTACAAATGCACTCGACAGCGTAGATGGCGGAAACACGTGTTGAGCACGTAAACGAAACACTGAAAAGTGGCAGGATGAAAAAGCTTTACGAACGCCATGTTTTTATTTTAATTCAAATCCATAGTCTTCGAACTTGGCAAGCTTTTATCTGAAACAGCAGTTGGCAGTTGCAGTATGTTAAATGTATGAGAAATTGAAAGAATTCCATACAGACTCTGACCATGTGAGAAGTGTTATGATTTCGTCAGATTTCCAAGAACTCGAGAAAAATTCCCCAAACGTAGATACAGTTTCGATTTTGAATGAAAAATGCAAATATCTGCTAGTGTTTTGTCGCCTATTCTCTCGCCGCGCGTGCCAACTCAATTCTCATGTTTGATACATCACTGCTTACGATACAAATGACGTCAAACGACAGCAAGGCTCCAAGGAAGAGGTCACCTGCCATTACATATTTGCTATTTGCGTGTGGGTTATGGAAGAGCAACTTTTTTATATTCTTGGTAAGTAAAGAACTATTGCACTGTGTCTCCGTATAAACTAATTATGTTTTTGCAGTATTCAAGCTCTTTGTTACTTTTAATCTATTGTATTGTTATAAGAGAATATTTCATTTGTTGTTCTCAGAGTGCGTGCTACATTTCGGAAAATCATTGTATGTGGTTTTATTCAACATTATTTTGCAGGCCACCATTTCGGGTAAATGCTTCAGATAATAGAATGTGAGTAGTTAGTATTATTGCTACTTGTGTGGGAGGTTTAAAACCGGATTATGAAAATTCATAGGATAATTTATATATTCCTTTATGTATTAGAAGGAGGAGAATTTGCAGAATCAAATGAGAAACATTAAAAAAATAGAATGGAGACACACATGAAAATGTCTATAATCGGAGGAAAGGAAGAGGCTTTTCTGATAATCCTGTTCGGATATTTCAATAGCATGACAATATCCTATAAATCTTCTTTTTGGAGTTATTGTGGAGTATTGGGAGCAACATTACGAAGGGGAGGATATGACATCTCCCAGTGTGTGAATACTGCTGAAATGGCAACGCTTTAATTCCCCTGAATTAAAATAACTTCTTAATGTCGGTGAAAATATACTTAATACTTGAGCATGTAACTATATGGACAAAATAGTTTAAAGTTGTTAAAATTAAATAAATCAGGATTCACCGGATATACCAAACATTACAAGGAAACGATGATTACAGTCAAATTAAAATATATATTTGCAGACGTTAATGCGAAAATTTGCAGACTGTAATCATCGTTTCTTTGTAATGTTGGTATATCCGGTGAATTATATATATATATATATATATATATATATATATATATATATATATATATATATATATATATCAACCAATCAGTTAAAATAATATATTACACTAATATTAATAGTTATAAACAGTGAGATAGGAACGTGTTACCTGTAAAATTGCGAGGTTATGTGTGCATCTTGATACAAAAAATAATAAAAGGCCAGGAACTTATAATCGTTAACATTGTGGTCTAAAGCTCCATGTTCATGAGCGTTGAGAACTTGCATTGATTCATTGTGGAAGACACTCTTGCAATTTCTTCTAGTTCCGAAACCTAGTTTCATTAGGTTTCGGAACATGTTAATGGTTGTGGACAAGTCAAGCCAATGTGTATTGTGATATACCAAAATGACGAACCATTTTTATTATGGAAATGTCATTTTATTTGACATAGAATATAAATATATATATATATATATATATATATATATATATATATATATGCCCAGTTTCTATACTAAGGGTGGAGTTTCTATTGATAAGCGGGAAGAGTTTTAAAACTTTTGCTCGTCTCTTATGAAAGCTCGTGTCTTAGAAAAAAGGGATAAATAATTCGGAATTTTGGGAAAGATAAAAATTGCCACATGGAACGTACGGGGTTTAAGAATGAAAGAAGAATTATTAAATCATGAATTAAAGAAAGGAGAATAAAAATTGCTGCTATAACAGAAACAATGACAAAATTAAAAGGAACAAAAGAATTAGGCAATTACATAATGGTTTATAGCGAAGTAGAACAATATATTAGAGCTAAAGCGGGGATGGCAATTCTAATTGATAAGAAATGGAGGAATGAAATATACAGGTATTACCACATAAATGAAAGAATTTTATTAGTCCGATTAAAACTTGCTAGAGGTTATTTAACAAGAATTGGAGTATATGCTCCAGAAGAGGGAAAAAAGGAAGAGACCCAAATAGTTTATGAGCAATTACAAAAAGAAATCAATAAAATGGCAAAAAGTGACTACCTGCTACTGACTGGTGACTTCAATGCTAGAATTGGTAATGCACCGATCCTAGAAGTGGTAGGAACTTACGGAGAAAGAACTCTAAACCCCAACGGGCATGACTCAATTCAATTTTGTTCATTTAATGGACTTAAAATAACGAACAGTTTCTTAAATAGAGAGAAATATATACATAAGTATACTTGGACTGAAAGAGGATTTCTATCGATTATTGATTATGTAATTGCCAACAAGAAGTTAGCTAGATTAGTGCGTGATGTTAACTCAGATCAGTTTCTAGTACAAGCAAAAATTGCATTACTCACCAGATGGAAAAAGGATAATAACCGATATCAAAACAAAAATAAAGAAGTCTTCAAAGTATATCTACTTTAGGACGAATCAGTAAAATATCTATACCAACAAAGATTACAACAATACTTACAAAATAAAGGTACTGTCGAAAACTGAAACGATGAATGGAATAATATAAAAAACAGCATAATGCAAGCTGCAACAGAGGCTATAGATAAAAATAATAAATTTAGGAAAAAGGCAGGACTAAGAATATGGAATATGGAAAGAGAGAATGCCATAAAGGAAAAGAAAAAACATATAAATAATATTTACAAAAGAAAACAGAAGAATCTGCAGCAAACTATAAAGAGAAACGTAATTATGCTCGTAAAATAGTAAGACAAGCCCACCAAGAATCCTGCGATAAACTAATATCCAACAGAGAAAACGACATAAATGGAAGGCAAGAAATAGCTTATAAACTGGTGAAGCAATTAAATAAAACAGAAAGAGATACGGTACGTTTCCAAATTATCGACAAAGAAGAGTGGATAAACCACTATACAAATCTATGGTTAGAATAATTGGAATATGGACCTGAAAGGATTAACAAGCCCTTAACTGAATTTGGTGGAGATAATATATCACTTAAAGAATTTCAAGAAGCTATACACCAAATGAAAAATAGAAAAGTACGTATAGACGTAATAAATACAGAACTTATCGAGTATGGGGGACGTCTTCTAGAATTCAGGCTGATACATGAATGCTGGAAATCCCAAGAAATACCAACTGCATGGGAAACTGCAGAGGTTATATCATTCCATAAAAAAGGAGAAAGAAACTTATGTGAGAACTATCGGGGAATAAGCCTACTAAATACAACCTATAAGTTATATGCAAGGATTATCAATAACAGACTAAAGAAAATTGTGGATGCTTTGGTAACAGATGAACAAAATGGCTTGAGAAAAGGAAGATCATGCCAAAACCACATAACAATAATACAACTAATAGAGAAAAGAAGAGAATTCAACCTTGAGACTCACGTATGTTTTGTTGACTACGAAAAAGCATTTAATCGAGTTAACAGAAAAATATTATGGAATATCATGAAGAAAAGAGGGTACCCAATACATTTAATAATTGTAATAAAAAGTCTTTGTAAAAATACGCAAATTATAATTAATACTGGAACAATAAAAACGGATGCAATGGAAATTAATAAAGGACTGAGACAATGGTACACATAATCACCTAATCTATTTAATGTATATAAAGGTGATATCAAAAGACATTGTAAAAATGAAATAAATCCGGAAATAAAGCTACACCCTCAAAATAAATGCATTAATACATTAATGTTTGCAGATCATCAAGTAATTAGATAAAAACAGAAAATGATTTGCAAAAATCTATATTCCGCTTAAACCAGGTATGTGGGCAGTATGATTTTAAAATATCAGTTAAAAAGACGAAAGTTATGGCTTTTAAAGGGAAATACCCTATACGCTCCAAAATTGTTATAAACGAGCAGATAATAGAACAGGTGTCACATTATAATTTCTTGGGCTGCGACATCAGCTATGAAAAGGAAAATGATATGCAAAATAAGCTAAATAAATATCAAATGATGAGTGGAACTATTCATAGAACTTTAAAAAATAAAACGATGAAAGAAACTAGAATAAAATTTTATAAAGTAATGGCAGCATCAATGCTAACGTACGGAAGCGAATCATGGAGTCTTAACAGCAAAAGAGCAACAACGAGTACAAACAGAAGAGATGAAATTCCTCAGGAGAGTGAAAGGTTGCTCGATTTTAGATCAAATGAGAAATGAGATTAGATCTGATCTAAACATGTTTTCCATGAATGACGGCATTACAGAAAATAAACAATGCTGGATACAACATATACGTAGAACGGATAATACAAGAATAACAAAATGAGTATTATCTGATAAACCTTTCGGAAGAAGAGAAATAGGACGTCCAAGGAAAAGATGGTTGAAGTGAAGACGGAACAGACTATTAGCCTAATCCTTGATAGTGAAGAAGAAGAAGGGTGTAAGGGAATGGAGGACGTCTTAGTGTGAATATTTTAGATTGTATTTGAGGGGTTGATTTTAATTCTCCATTTTATGGTCTAATTAGTATTATTGTAAATGTATGATTGTATGTTGATGTCGGCTAAGTTGATGTCGGTATGTGAAGTGAAGATAGCAGTATCGTCAGCGTAAAGAGCTATACTTGCTTCGTGTGGAGTTGGATAGTCTGGTGTAAAAATTGAGAACAGTGTTGGTGAAAGAACCGAGCCTTGTGGGACGCCTGCGAGAACAGGGTAAAGCGGTGACACAGAATCATTTATTTTTACTTGAAAGTATCTGTCTGTAAGAAAGCTTCGAATTAGTTTCTGCAGATAATCAGGTGTTCCAATTTCTCGTAGTTTGTACATTACTCTATTGTCCCAACTCGATCAAATGCCTGTGAAATGTCTAAAAAGAGAGCTTTCGTAAAAAACGTTTACTATGTACTCGACAAGTCGCAGCAGTTGATGGATAGTTGCATGATTCGGTCTAAAACCAAATTGAGTGTTGGGAATTGCTTTAAATGTCGTTAAGTATGCTTGGAGTAGATTTAAATCGTTTTTCAAAAAGTTTAGCTAAAGAAGGGAGTAGGCTAATAGGCTTGTAATTGCTTGAAATTTTGGGGCTATTGCCTGGCTTGCAAAATCCCAGACTGCTCGTTTCCATGACGACGGATAGTATCCTATTCTCAGCGATGCGTTAAATATTGCTGTGATTATTGCAATTGTTTGTCGAGGAAGTTCTTTTAATGCTTTGTTTCTGACATTGCCATACCCTGGTGTTTTTCTAGTTTTGAAAAACTTAATTATATTTGCCACTTCTGAAGGAGAAATGAATTTTATCTTCGTTGGGACGGTGCACATAGATCATTTTATGTACTCTTCTACTTCCGCATTGAAGATAGGATATTCTATGGGGTTTGGGGTGAAGACACATTCTAAATATTCTGTTAGAGCCTTCGCTTTTTCAGCATCTGTGTATGCTATCTTACTATTATTCTGTGAAGGTGGTAGCTCTGTTCGTTCTTTTGTAATGCTTTTGATTGTTTTCCATTGTGGTCTGGTATTAGGGTGAAGTTGGCTTAGAAATTTATGAAAGTTTGAAAATCGAAATTCATCTATTTTTTGTTTGACAAATTTTGAGATGTGGTTTAATTCACGGTTATTGTTTATATTTCTATTGGATTGCCAAATACGTCGAATTTTTCTTTTCTTTTTAATTAGTTCGAGAAGCTCTTTAGGCAGTGTTGAATTTGACTTTCTGTGTGACTGAATGGAGGGTATAAGCGCGTATTCTAATGATTGATGTATGCAGTTTGTGAGTTTGTTTCATTCGATATCTACGTCATGTTATATGGATACAGGTATGTCAAACTGTTGGTTTTTAAGTCATGGAAATGATTCCAGTTAATTTTACCATTGATTGGTTTTGGTATTTTTTCTAAAGAGTGTGTCGGTATTTCGAATGTTATGATGATGGGAGAACGGTCTGAATCTAAATCTGGTACTACTTTCTGGTAGATCGGTGAGGTTATGCCTTTGTAATGATTATATCTAGAATGTCTGCTTTCTTGTTTAGATCTGTTGGGTAGTGGTTGGGTTCTATAGGGACATGAATACTAATGTTGTGACCGCTTGCGTTAATGAGATTAAGCAGTTTCGCACCCTGATGTGAAGTCACATTGCAACCCCATGCTCTGTTTTTGCTATTTAAATCTCTTATGAAAATAAATCGGGGATATTGAGAAAATATATTACCGTATTCTGTTGGAAATTTTTTGTTAGGGGGTTTGTATGCAGTAATGATAACTACTTCCGATCTGTTGTAGCTAATGTTAATTGCTATTGCTTCTAAATCTGTTGAGTGGGGAACAGGTATTTTACTATGCTTTACATCTTTTCGAACTATGATGGCTACTTCACCTGAAGCATTTGTTGAGATCCAATCATTACGATAAATTTTGAAATCGGGTATTGAGAAACGTTCGCCTGGTATGAGATGAGTTTCTGTTAAACATGCTATTAGTATTTTATGCTCGTTTAAGAAGTCCCGAAAGGAATTTTCTTGTCTCTTTATTCCATTTGTATTAAAGTCGAGTAGGCTAAGAGCATTTGGTTTAATTGGATCCATTATAGTAATTTGGAGGAACATGTAGAATCATATTTTTGATTTGAGGTATTAAAAGAGATTATTTGGGATACTATATTTGAAATTAAATTATTTACATCAGGAACGTTATTTGGTTGGTTATTAATCCATGCTCTACTGTAAGGAGGGGTGCAGTGGTGGACTGTTTCTTCAGTGAAGGGAAGGAGGTGGAGGAAGTTGTCTGATAAATGTAGATGATACCGGACGAGAAGGGGCAGAAAACGGTGGTCTAGGTGCGGAGTAATTAAAGTATTGATTGGATTGGAAGCTTTGTAATGGTCTTCGGGATTGATCTTGATAGAGTTTTGCCCGTTTTTTAAATTCTGGACAGCCTCTGTAATTGGCGGTGTGAACGCCTTTAAAATTAACACATTTAGGGGCGGTACAATCATGATTTTTACATTGAGAATAGTGATGGTTTTCGAGACACTTCGCGCATCTAGGAATATTGTGGCAATTTGCCTGAGTGTGACCAAATCATTGACAGCGTTTACATTGAATAGGTTGGTTAGGTTTGTTTCTTAGTTGAACTCGTATTATATTATACAATAGTTTGTCCTTATTAAATATATTTTTGGATTTGGGATTGTCAATAAGATCTATTGATACTATATGCAAAGGTTTTCTGGCTTCATTTTAAAGTCTACACACTTTAATTACGGGATATTCCAGTCTTTTCAGTTTTTGTATAATATCTTGTTCGGTGTAACATGTCTGGATGTTTTTTATTACAACAGATAACACTTTACTACTTGGATCTCGATACATGTGAAATTCGATCATGTTTCCTTCACAGTATTTTCGAAATTTTCTAGTCATTGATTTCACTGAAATTTACTTAAGTGTACTCGCCATTTTGTTTAGTTAGAAAGTCATTTATTGTAGCTGAATTTAGGTGTATTAATGTCAAATATCCGTTGCCGGCCATATGAACGAATATTGGAGGAATTTTAATATTGTTCTCTTTCGTAACGGTTGGCGTTTCTATTACTTCACGTTCTTCTTCTTCTTCTTCTTCTTCTTCTTCTTCTTCTTCACTGAGAGAAGCATATCTTGAGGGATTAGGTACATTATTTTGCACTGGTTATTATTTTGCAGTCGTTGTGTATACTTCGCGAATGTTCATTCCCGCCTAAGATATGGCATAATATTCTGGGGAAATACATCTTATAGCTCCCAGACTTTTAGATTACAAAAACGAATTGTACGAATAATAACCAAATCCCACCCACGTGATTCATGTAAGCCTCTCTTCATTAATCTAGGAATTCTACCATTACCGTGTCTTTATATTTACGAATCAGTGGTTTTTGTAAAAAATGACTTGCTCAAGGGCGGGAATATTTTTTTAGAAAATGCCGAAGTATATTACTATAACACTCGACGTAGAAATCATATTCATCAGGTAACAGTATCAACAGCTCATTACAAAAAATTCACATACAATACATGTACATTATTTTACAACACTTTGCCAGATGACATTAAACGATTAAATTCAATAGAAAAGTTTAAATCCCAAGTGAAATCGTTTCTGCTGCATAACTGTTTCTATACAATTAGAGACTATACTGAGCATCACAAGAAAAGTAACATTAATTTTAACAATGATACATAATGCATTATTTACCATTTGGACTGTATACATGAGTATAAACAACCTGTAACAACTATTGTACTACAGCTTCCGGGTCAATGACCCCCATCTCGATCAGGTTTTTCGTCCAGTTTCCCTGATCCATTGAGCAAATGCTGAGATGGCCCTTGTTTTGCTTCTGGACATAAATGTAACTTCATTTTCTGTGCACGTCTTCTAGAATTCAGTGGGAAATACAATTATTCAAATTATCGTTTCCATGTTGTCGCGGCAGGAAGTAATAAGAGCCAAAATTTATTGCTTATTTATCTTTGAAAATAGATTTTATTACATGGGAGTTTTTTTGTTGTTTTTTTCTCCCTTATAAAATTTCAAAATTCAAAATTTATTTCTTATTTACCCTTGAAAATAGATTTTTTTACATGGGAGTTTTTTGTTGTTTTTTTTCTCCCTTTCAAAATTCAAAATTTATTGCTTGTTTATCCTTGAAAATAGATTTTATTACATGGGAGTTTTTTTCTTTTTTTTCTCCCTTTCAAAAATTCAAAATTTAAGTAGTATATGACTTAGTGTAGGGATCACAGAATTTTGAAAATGTGCACACAATTCACTTTTCCCCATAGCACGTCATACGCAGTTTTTAACTGTTTTTTTGACGTAAAATAAATAAATAAATAAATAAATAAATGAACACTGGGTTGCTATCCATCTTTTTTAAATTTGTATTTTGGTTATCCGAAAGCTTTCGGTTTTTGTTTTCATTATCCGGGATCGGAATTTCTTTACTTCTTTTGCGCAGGGTGTGAGCAGCTGGCTTGCTTTGTCTTTTAACTCGGTCAAACTGATAAGGGGTTTGCTGAAAGGTTGCTTGTTGCATTGCGTGGGATTGCTGCTGCTGAGGTGGTAGCTGCAGGGCTTGCTGAGGTACTTGCAACCAAACATATCCAGTATTCATATCCAATTCACTTCCGTCAATTGTGGTTGGTGACCTAATTGTTGCACTATAAATTGTTGTTTAGGCGTATGAAACACATGATGTTGATGGGTTTGAACTTCACTATCTTGAGCGTTGATTTCCCCGGTATGAAAACACATTTGCTTGCACTGGTTTACTTCATGAACCGTTTTTATTCACTGCATGAACCGTTAAGAGTATGCATTGCATTAGCAATGTGCTGCCCCGTGTCGGGACAGCCACTCGTAGACCTTACGCACTGTTCAGATGTGTGCGAACTTGAACTTGGCACTTATCACCGTCAGATGACGCTGCCGAAAAAACATTGTAGATAAGAGCTAGGACGCCCGATGTGCACAGCACGGCTTCTCGGACTCGACTGCCGATTAATCTTTTGTGCCAACTACTTTCTTGGTCGACTATGATGGGATTCTCCCAGTCCATTCTATGCCCAGAAAATTGAACGTGTTTAGAAATAACATTGCCATCACCCTTTGTCTCACTATTTCTTTGGTGTTCTTTGATTCTAGTAATTAGATGGCGTTTTGTTTGTCCAACATAAACTTTGTCGCAGCCTTGTGTTATGCAATTAATTTTGTACACCACATTGATCCTGTTTTTCTTATCGAGTTAATCTTTGCAAGTTTTGATAATGTGTTGAAGTTTATTGTGGCTGCCAAAAACAACATCAAACCCACAATTTTTTAAAACAGCTCTGATCTTGTAAGGAGATACCTTTAACAAAGGGGATGACAATAGTGTTTTCCTGTCATCTACATTGTCTGAGTGAGTTGAAACACGTTACCTCTGTACGTAAATCTGTTCTTTTAATTTTTGATAAGCGTTTGGTAATAATAGTATTAAAGTAATCCGGAGGGTAATTATTGTTGATTAAAATTTCTTTGATCAAATTTAAATTGGTATCATGGAACCTCACATCAGACAGTAAAATTGCTCTATCCACTAAGCTGTTAATGACAATACTTTTATGAACATTAGGGTGGTTGGAGAAATAGTTGAGGGAACTTCCTGAAAAGGTAAGTTTTCTATACCGCTTAGTAATGATAAGATTATCCTTTCTCAGTGCCCCCACATCTAAAAACTTGCACAGATAAGCCATTTTTGCCATAGAAGGCATTTTTTATAAACGGTTTCTTGCAAACGGTCGTTTATAATGCTGGTACACAAACGTATGGGGTTTCAAGAAAATCTCTATCTTAAATTTTGTAGTTGTAGGAAGACGCCGAAAACAATGCAACTTTTGAAATTTCCGAAAATTCAGATTTAACCGTGAATATCTGACCTATGATACTTTTATAATTGTATTTTACTGTATTCTTAAAAGAAATTTGTAGAAAAAAGTTGGAGCCATTGGTGATAAAATTTTGAAAATGTCCGTGGGGCTTCATGTAAAGTACCTCCAAATTTTTCAAAAGTTTTTCAAAATCGCAAAGCTTTGAGTCAAGCCAGATCGGCCGGGGAGTATCCATTTTGGAAAACATCCTACCTATAGTTTAGACACTTGTGGTGATCACAGTTGGACGAATGGACGGACTGGAGGACAAACGGAGGGACGGACGGACGGACGTTTTGAAAAATATTTTTTTGTTATCAGGGGACCCCAAAACGTGTTTTTCCGTTGAAATTTGGCAAACGATTTTCCGCAGCATAAATTAACTTTCTCTGTATTACGTACCTCGTACTTCGTATGTACGAATACGAGAAAGTAATATACTATGAATATTACTCCGCATATTAGTATGTATACGAGAAAGTAGAAAAGGTATAACCTCTGAAATGATGAAATAAAACTTAAATTAAAATTACGCCGCAAAGTATGTGAATGTCATTGATTTTGTTATGCGCTGGAAAAACGTATGTGATGAAAAAGTATCATTTTCCATGCAAAAATTGAAGGAACAAATTTATACGTTTTATTCTCGCAGTGCAACAATAAAGTAGAGCTTCATAGGTGTGTTCATTATTGATGTAATAGTCCCTTGGGTGACTTTACAGGGTTAATTTCAATCCGAATAGTTTTGATATTATAAACAATGCCCACTATTCTTTCGGACCTTACTAATCAGTAAATTCATACTTGTAAACACCGCGGACAAGATTCAAGAATTTTATGTAAAAGGTACTTATGTTATAAAATAATATGGTAGCTTATGTTTATTTATAAGTAATATACATAATATAACAAAATAACAAGTGCTCATTTAATTATGAAACATTGTATACCTTTTTTAGTAATAACCAAATAAATAAAAATTTTCGTCCGTAACTATTAACCGATAAAGCTTTTTAAGTGTGCACGTTTTCACGGTAATATTTCTTCTTGTTTGTTTGATATGAATTTCCATATCTTTTTGTTTCATTAGCAATAAAACGAAGTAAAAGCAAATAATACATAGATTTTTCTATGGCCCGCCAACATATCGCGATCTACAAGCTATCGAGGTGGACCATTGGTTGCTGACCACTACTGTAATAGAATCAAGTTAAACTAGGATTTTGTAAACCTGCTTGGTTAATTTTTAATCATGTCTATGTGTTCACGTTTTTCAATTTTCAGGCTGTAAATTTGTGTGGAGCGCGTCTGAAAGCAGCTCCACCGGCTGCACACTCCCTCTGCCGGTCGGCAGCTCCACATACGCTTTAAATAACTCGTAGCAGGGGCGAGGCGCGCTCCCTCTTAAACGCCGCGGCGCCCGGAGCAGCCCCCCGCGCCCCCCGCCCCCGTGCGCCTTCGGCCTCCCCCGCCTGCCTCGGGCGCCGCCCGCTCCCTTTGTGTGGAACTCGGTACGCTTGGCAGCGCTGTTTGGCCGATGAAACTATAACGGGTTGCGTTTCGCCTCCATGAGCAGCCAGGCGCGATTTCTTGATCGAGATATCGATTTTCAAAAGGGCGGGAATCGCTTCGCCGTATATAATTGCGCAACTCGAAGAAAGAGGACCAAGAATTGCATAAAGCTATTAAGCAAATTTCATTACTTTGCGGGCATGTAATTTGATACGTCAGAGTTGATCGATTCCAAAGCGATCTTCGTTCTTAAAAATTTCCAGAGTTCAAAGGGAGGAAATAGGAAGAGAAGTAAGGTAACAAAGAAATTCATATAGGATGGATGATAAGATGACATGTTGATTCTTAATAAGACACTGGAATTTAAAACTGGTTCATCTCACTGAAAATTTTCCATTTTTGTTCAACTATTTACTAACTATTGAACGAGTTTGAAAACTGAAAATACTTTTTCAAATTAATTGTACAATGCGTCATCATTTAGTATTTAATTACAAAATACACCACTAATTATACAATACATTATGACGTAATGAAACATTGCGCATAACTTGCCCCGTACGTATTATGTCATTGTTGCACGCCGTTGGCAGCAATGTGACAAGGAAAGCAAGCGCTCACAACACGTAGGGTTTGAAAGACCTCTTCGAACCACAGACGAGGAGCAGCGATCAACCCGCTATGCACGGACAACCTCAACTGGCGCGGTCGACAGCCTTCAGCTAACTACTACGTGCTGAACTTCTCAACCCACGAATCAACGCTATTGTATTGAAAAGGGCTATTTTTACGTAGTTTTGACAATTTTTTATGATTGTGAAATAATAAATTTCTAAAGTATTCAATCCTTTTTTTTTTGTTTTTTGGCAAAACTATCTCCTTGTAGGTTACCACTATCGTCCTACGAGGGACAGACTTAGTACACACTAGTACTGCTAATACAACCAGTTACTCGAAATGAGATTTGCTTCTTTTTACAATAACAGGTCATAAATAATTAGTTTGCTTATTGATTCTATATATTAAATTAATTATTTCCGGACATTATAGTTTTTGCAAAATTTACAATTTTTTAAAATTTTAAATTTTGCTCTAACGTCTTGCAGTAATTTATGTATTTGACAATACTGCTTGCAGACGAGAGTTTTATAATTAGAAACTTTACCGAGTTTCAAATAGATAATTTTCATAAGTTTATTATCTTGTAGCGTTTATTATCTAGTTTAGGGTATGCAAAAGTTATCCGAAGATTTTTCGTTGTATTTGTTACTCATGCATAATATAAAGACCGAAGGACAAATGTATAATCATTTGTCTACAAAAATTGTCATAAGTTGGAATTAAATTTAGGGATTCAAGATAATTCTTAGGTGCCACACTTGTTGAAGGTTTGAAATGGTTCCAAGGAAAATATAAATTCTTTTTTAGTCCTTTCAAAGTCCTTGAGTAAATAGACATATAAAATGTACTCGTATATTATAGAAATAGTTTATGTTAGTGATAAGATCTGAAGCGCACAGTACCTATATTTCTACATGTAAACCTCATGTCCCGCTGAGATTATTCAGCCATATTTTCAGAGGCCTATTTTCATTTAAAGATAATATCAAAATATACAAGATATGTTCAAAAGAATTTCTTTATTTCTCAATCGTCAAAAATAGCAAAAACTATGGGTGGAAATGTAAGTCAATTAATGAACTAAAATTAACAGTAAAATTAATTAAGTAAAACTAAGGGTAATGTACAGTCAATTAATTAACACCAGTAATGTACAATTTGAGTTTTTTCTGGGCTCCAGAATACCTACGTACCTATCCTCAGCTACCGTTCATAATGAACATTACAGGATTATATGAAGAATCTTGAAAATTACTTCTGTATTATTGGAAATATAATTTGGCTTTCTGGATTTTAGGGGACTGGGGTAGCAGGCATCTTACACCTCACAGGGGCAAAAGGTCAAACAAAACTACTTTCAATCGTGGAGAGCCAAATAAAATATGGCGAAAAAAGCGATAATCCTAATGATTTCAGTGGGAATAGTGGGGAGCGGTTAGAAAAAGATGTGAAAGAAATGAAAAAGGTTTTTGTTGTATTTGCAGGATCCAGGGTTAGATGTCCACACGAGTATTGTTCAGTTGCTTTAATTTTGCACCAACAAATACTATAAAAGATTACGAAAATAAATAAACAAATAAGAATTTAGGTCGAACGGCGTTCTTGCTGTACGGTGCCTCTGGTTGATGACGGTGGCGCCGACCGCGCAGGTCGGCGGTCGGCAGGGTCAGGCAACAGGGCCACTCTCGCCCGGCGCGGCGATAACTTGCCCACCGGTGGCAGCGAAGTGGCTGGCTGCGGGACAGGCCACCAAAGGTCTCAGCGGCGCCTACGGTGCCCACACCTAGGGCCGGGAGGACAGGATCCGTCCTCGTTCGCTCGTCCACTCGGGCGCCGATTATGCCACGGACTGTGGCACGTCGCGAGCAGCATGGAGGTCGTGTCCAATTGAGAAGAGAGCGCTCCGCTGCCGGGCTCGGGGTTTTAATCCCCGCCGTCCGGTGAAGGGGAAGGGGAGGGGCTGCGCCCCTCCACAAGTGGAGCGTAACCCCACGTCCGTTTTTGGTTGGGAGTTAACCACTAAAACTGTGTAAAAAGGTAGATGGTAAGTGGTCATGTTGGCCAAATATTGATGACCTTTGAAGAGGAAGAGTGTGAAGTTTCACAAAAGACAAATTAAAAAGCCAAATTTTCTTAGTGAAAGAAAAGGATTTTCTAATGAGACTGCCAAAGCAAATGAAAATTTATTTTTACGTGATTATCCTGTGAATGTAAATATGGCTCATAACACTTACGTTCTTCTTTCATTTTTTATTTTCTTTAAAATTGGGTCCATGTTTTTGTGGATTATCGACTTCTTCTTCTCTTCTTATCTTCAAGTATTTAGGCATGATGCCTGTTACGCCGCTTAGTATTGGTCCTTCCAACGCATTCTTGGACGTCCTATGTTTCTCTTTCCTCTTGGTTGATAATTTGCCATTTGTTTAGGAATGCGGTCGTTGTTCATTCGCAACAGATGTTCTTGCCAAGAGAGTCTAGTTAGTGACTTTCTCTATTATCGACTTAGAAACCAAAATCATGGGTTTGGAGGAAAACAAGCATTAAGTACCAAAAAAGAAATAGATACGATAATATAATACGTGGATATTTTAAACTATTAAAGATATCACGCTGTTTATGAGAAAGATTGTGTTTGGAGGAAAAACTAAATAATTTCCGTGTATATAGTGACGAATGCGGGTGCCCACGTTCTTCCCACACATGCAAACGACGGCTGTAGACGTGGTGAGCGAGCGCGGCGCCATTCAGTAGGGGCGCGTCTCCAAGACTGTTGCGCGCAATGCCCGCGGCACGGCGCGAGCCAGGTGACGTATTAGCGGTCAGACTGGGGAGAGGGAGGTGCCGTGCCGCTACCCCTACGAGAAGGGCGGACACATAAAGACGGCGCGCGACCGAACGTTCTTTCTTCTGGTTCCGATCGCCGTTCTAGCAGCAACTTCGACCTATCAATTCAGCGAGAGATTAAGTAAGAGTTTTTGGAGTTCATAGAGACGTATAGTCACGAACTTATTAGAATTTGCTAGAGGAGAATTTGTCGTCTGTCCATGACGGGAGCAAGTGGTTCGAATTAAATAGTTAAAAATGATTCAGTGGTCAGCCAAGAAGGAACGGTAATTTGCATAGTGAAGGCGCAGTTACTTTCGATTAGAAGCGCTGAGTAGACTGTGACATCTAGTGCGACGCGTACGCCCGAAGTAAGCAAATACGCAATTATTCATTCAGTTGCGACGCGCAAGGGACATTCGCACGCGGGCGTGAACGAGACGACGGGGCAAGAAAGAAGCAGACGAGGACGTGAGGCGCCGTAAGAGGAAGAAAGAAGCAGACGAGGACGTGAGGCGCCGTGAGAGGAAGAAAAAAGCCGATGAGGACGTGAGGTGAAACGGCACGCGCCGCAGCCGAGAGCAGCTGGCAGCAGCAAGGTCTTCGAACGCCGGCGCACAACGTCTGGCGTGCGCAGCCATCATTCCGAGGTCGACTTCGAGGCGAGCAGCGAAGGTAACGGCGAACAGCGCAAAAGCGCTGAAATATATGTCAACGCCCCCCGACCGGGGAGAACTTTAAAAGGGAATGTTAGTAGGGAGAGATAAAATAGTGCACGGAGCTAGCAGAGAAACTAAATCTTTCTGCCATTTTAAGTAATTTGCCAATAGAATTTTTATAAAATTGCGTTTGGTTTATATTATTCACGATAAATTATTTGAGAGTATTATGTAAATGTTCTCAAGTTGATGTTAAATTTGTTTTGAGACTAAATGTCGCAAATCTGTGTGATGTCGCAAATCTGTGTGACGGTAAAGAATATATGTGACACAATTTTGAGACTTTGACCGATCAAACAAACACCTACCTATAATATTTTGTAACTCTATCGTTATGAACTGCGATGAAGCCAAAGGTTTAACTGAAAGAGACCATCCAGGAAGCAGAAATCGAAGTCTTGAAAATAATTGTAGGAATCACTATTCTAAATATTGGAAAGGAACAGCAGGTTCCACTGCTGGAAGAAATGAAAATAAATAAAAGAAAAATCTTTCAAAAATGTCAAACATCAGGCAAGCAGTTTTAACGATGGAATGGGAGACCAGTGTTGCAAACAGCAATGGAGTCGTATACACACGCACGCACACACACGTATATATATATATATATATATATATATATATATATATATATATATATATATATATATATATATATTCTTAACTTCTCCAAATACAACTTATCAATTATATTGAACTATTAATTTTACTGTGATGAATTTACTTTGAAACACATTAATGATACGAATGGCAAATTTTTATATAAAAATGTCTTATGTCAATCTGAATTTGTGTATGTAGAGTGTATGGTGTACCTGACTGTATATCACCTTCCGAATGCATCGCAAAAATAAAGGAGATGTAAAATTAATTTGATCTTATCTACAGGCGGCCTACTTTCATGTAAAAAGGAAACACGATAGCTTGCAAGCATAATAGTTTTCAAATGTCTCCATTTTCTGGTGCAGGGAAATCACGACATCCCCCCTCAATTGCCAAAATGACCTATGCAAGTCAATGGCCGATGGAAAGGTATTCCACAATGTGACAACTCTTCTATTCGTTTCTCCAGAGGCGAAAATGAAGCGAACGATAGACCCGAGCGTATTTAAATGCACATCAAACACAGCCTGGAACGGCTTTTCTGTTCCGCCAAACCGAATGTCGCAGCCGATCTCTGCCAGCAAACGCGTCTAGGGGACGGGGGAATGGGAGGGGGAGGGGAGGGGGCGTGGCCACGGAGTGCTGTGCTCGCCGGCGGAGAATATAGGCCATTAGCGGGAAGGAAAGGCCACCACGCCGCCGCCGCCCGCCAAAGAGCGAGAGCACCCGACCTCCCCCACCCATGAGCGCCACGCACGCCCCTCCCCTGCCTGGGAACCTTTACATCCGCCGTCGTTGCCGCCACCGGCCTCCCGCTCTCCCCGCACTACCCGCCCCACATCGGCCGTATGTTATGCACCTGTCTTTCGTCGCCTTGGCCGAGGCTCCAACCCACAGTCGGCGCTGTAGGAGAGCACTTGGCTTGCTCTCCCCAACCACCGCCAGCATCTCCCCGCTCGCCCTCCTGCGCCCCCCTTTCCCCTTGTCTTTCGCCTGCGACCGTCCTCCTTGTTTGAGTGATGCGGCTTTTAATTACATTATTGTCCCAACTCGTCTCGTATTAACATCCTTGGAGAAGGGCCTTGCGTGCAATCGCCAGCAGCCACCTGCATGCCTCTTCACTCGCTGCTCTCACCTCCTTTCTCCGAGTCGCATATACCGTCTGCGCCCTCTCAGTTTCCTTTCCTCTTTGTCGGAGCCGACATCCCCCAGTGTTTGCGACTGGCCGTTCGCCGCAGGTACAATAGCATTGTTCCCGCCCGCGATTTCATCTCCACTTGCTCTCCAGCGCGTATCACTGCGGCCACCTCTGGGCCTGCGGTTCCTTCCTCCGCCCCCCGCCCATCTCCCGTGCTCGGCCGGCTCCTACGCGCGCCCGCCGCTCACGACGCCAATGAATACTAAATGCGGAGCAGAAGGGAGCGAGCTGCTAAATGTCTGGGATGCATGTTAAAAGCGGACGCGGAGGGCTTCCGGCTGCACGCGCGCCCCGCCGCCCTCTGCCGGCGGCGGAGGAGCAAGAGGAGGGACTGAATGGGGCGGGCAGGGGCGGGGCGGGACGGAGCTGGGAACAGCGAGGCAGAGCACGCCAGGGCGCGGCGTGCCTCGCGTCGTGGGCGGTCCGTGCTTGTGAATCGTCGACGACGGGAAGCGTATCGTCGGGGGCAGTTAGAATGCGGGCGAAAGGGCCCGTGAAGGAAGGCTGAAGGATGGCCGGGAGACGGGAGGGCTGGTGTGGCCGGTTGATTGCGTGGCCGGCGGAAGGTGAGCGTGATGGATTGCGAGACGGATGACCTGCCCGGCAGAGCAAGCGAGGCGATGACCTCTGGAGACGGCGGCGGGGCGCCGAGGAGGGCGGGAAGGGAAGCGGCGCCGTGGCTCGGCTCATCCACACGGCCAGCTTGGGCGGCGCCGGATGCGACCGGCCGCATGGGCGTGGTGGCACGGGGCAGGGCGGGGCGGGGCGGGGCGGGGCACGGCGGAGCGAGGCGGGGCGAGACCTAGCTGGGCGGGATGGCGCGGGGCGGCCTGGGGCGGCGCGAGACGAAGCGGGGGCGGCGCGGGTTGAGGGGGGGAGCGAAACGGGTCGAGGTGGCGCATGGCGAGTGTGGGGGTGGGGCAGGGCGAGCGGGGTGGGTCGGGGCAGGGTGAGGTGCGGCGCGAGGAGGAGCGGAAAAGAGCGGGGCGAGGCGGGGAGGGCTGGTAGTTGCGGCCGCGTCGATTATCGGAGCGACTCCGCTTGTCAGATGGCGATTGCTTTACTTGCCGCTGTTAACGGGAAGCGCACTCTGCCGGGCCTGTTAATGCGGCAGCATCCGCGGGCGGGGTGCGCGGAGGGGGAGGGGCGTTATCACGTTTCCAGCTCGGCTCCCCCGCGGCCGTGCATACGCGCGCTGCCGCCCCGGCGCCTGCGGAGGCCAGCGCCCGCGCGCGCACACTAACGAGCTGGTTGCGTTCTATTGCGCCCCCACCGCTGCCCATCCATTGCCGACCACTTGGGCTGAATTCCACTGTTTCCGCTCAACCGGGTTTCCACCCATATTTTGGGATGGTGTTGCCTGTCTAGTTCGTCCACACAATTACAGCGAATGCTCTTTAATTAAACATATATTTGATGTCCACTCAACATCGTCTTGCTTAATATCCTCAGGCTGAGTTGGGAGATAGGAATACCATTATTACATCCTATCTGAATGGATTAGGAAATTGGAAACATTTTAATAGTTGAGGGCTAGTTTCGTGTATTTTTTTTTGTTTCTTACTTGCGTTGCTAATACTGTGTTTTTTAATAACTAAGGTTGCCTAATGTTCCGCATCACTATAGTAGTTTCAATAAGTGATGACTTTGTTGTTTGCGTTCAACCAGAGTCTCAAGGGTTCAGAACAATTAATTGCTCCTCCAGCAGTTGCATTTGTGGGGTCCTCCAACAGAAGGAAAGAGTTGGTATGTTGAGATGCTCTTCAGTGGTAATGTTCTTGCTTCAAATTATTATTTGTCGGAACCTGGCAAGTTCTATGTTGCAGAGATGGCAGAGTTTCGTAAAATTGTGATTTTTGAAGAGTTTGATATTTCATTGAAACCTCATATTTCAAAATTAGTGTTTGTGTCAAGGGAAGCCTTTTACTGTTGGTGTTAATGGTTTATCGAATACAGTAGTGCAATATTAGGGATTGGTGATATTCTAATTATAATGTAATCGACGGTGAAGCTTTGAAATATCCTTTGGTTTTTGTTCATGCAAAGAAAGAGGTTTTGAGGAGGAAGCGGTTTAGAGTAGAAGTATTAAATGTTTTACGTGATTACAAAAATAAGTCAGGTTCCCTGTATCTCTTTCAAATACACTATGTTGTGACGCAATCGGAGGGATCATGTCCAAATCAGAATTATGACAGTGTTTGATTTGACTACGCTGATCCAAACTGGGCATGCCTATAATAATAGTGGTCGTGTGATAATTTTGTATAGCAGTAAGGCAGTATTGTGGGATAATTTAGCTGATCTATTTATTATTGTTTTTAGTTGGTATAATTTAATTTTTGCTTGTATAACATTATTGTCGGTGTGATTTTTCCAATTGAGGCAGGTGTCTAAGAAAAGGCCTAGATATTTTATAGGTTTGTTATGTGGATGCCATTGTACAGATTCTTGATTCAGTTGTAAGGGGGTGGGGGAATAAATGGTCTTAGGGAACGTTCACTTAGGGAACATTTTGGTTGCTGTTTCTGCCGGGTTGATTTTAATTTTGATTTTGGCTGCCCAGCTATCGATTTGGTTTAGGTATAACTGCAGTCTGATTTTTATTGTGTTTATGGCGGGACCTGATGAATATATAGCCGTGTCATCTGCAAATTGGGCGATTTTTATATTACTATTATTTGGAAGGTCGGCTAAGTACAAGTTATAAAGAACGGGAGATAACGGGGAGCCTTGGGGGGGGGGGGGTGGAGGCCAGCATTAACCGCTTTTGGATTAGAGTGATAGTTATCGACTGTAACTACAAAAGTTTATTGTTGAGGAAGCTGGAAATTATTTATGTAAGATAATGTGGAGTGTCTATTTCTTTTATTTTATAGTTTAAAGTTTGGTGCCATGTTCTATTGAAGACCTGTGTAATGTCGAGAAAGATTGCTATTGTATGATAGTGTTTTTGAAATGCCGTGTGGATATTTTCAGTGATTCTGAGTAGTTGGTGATTCGTGGATACTTTTTCGGTGAATCCCATTTTTTCCATGAGTATGGCCTTTGTGTTATAGAGATAGGTTTTGAAACGTTTTAATTTAATTTTTTCTAATAGTTTAGATAACGTAGGAAGCAGACAGATTGGTCGGTAACTGTTAGTTAGGGATGCATTCTTGTTTGGGTATTGTACCAGAATAATGATTGCATGTTTCCATACTCGTGGAAAGTAACTTAGTCTGAGGCATGAGTTGAAGATATTGGTCAAATATGCGATGGCTGTTCGAGGAAGATTTTTCAATATGAAGTTATTAATTTTATCATGTTTAGGGGCTTTCTTGACAGGTAGTGATTTTATTATTTTATTTATTTCTTTAGATGATAAGTAGAGTATTTGACGATGTGGGCGATATGTCTTTTCATTTACTGTTTTACTCATTGTAAGATGACTAGGGTGCGCTTTAGTATTATTTAGAGTGAATGTGGATGCAAAGTAATTTGCTAGCTCTTCGGCTTTCTGGGCAGGCGTATACACTTTTCCTGAGGGGGAGTATAATGGGGGGGATGGTATTATTTTTACTTTCTCGTATACATACGTATATACGGAGTAATATTACGTAGTGTAGAGAAAGTTATGTAATGCTGCGGAAAATCGATTTCGAGATTTCAACGGAAATACACGTTCTGGGGTCCCCTGATTCTGAAAAAGTGTTTCTTTCAAAACGTCCATCCGTCAGTCTGTCCGTCTATCCGTCAGTCAGTCAGTCAGTCAGTCAGTCAGTCAGTCAGTCAGTCAGGTCAGTCAGTCAGTCAGTCAGTCAGTCAGTCAGTCAGTCAGTCAGTCAGTCCGTCCGTCCGTCTGTGAACACTATTAGCGCCTAAACCACGCGTACCATATTTTCCAAATTGAAGAAACCCGGGTTCACCTGTCTCTAGTTGAAGCTTTGAGATTTTGAAACATATTCTTTAAAATTTGGGGGTACTTTACATGAAGTCCTCCGGAAATTTTGAAAATTTTCTGAAAAACTGCTCCAAATTTGTTCTTTAAATTTCTTATAAGAATAAAGTAAAATACACTTACAAAGATGGCATAGGCTTGATTCCCTCGGTTAACTCTGAATTTTCGAACATTGTAAAAGTTTGAATTTTATTCGGGGTCTTCCTACAACTACAAAATTGAAGATAAGGATTTTTCCTTCAAATGAAATTTGTTCTCCGTAAATAGTTCTTTCATGAAGGTCATGTAGATATTTTTGAAAATTTTAGTAGTCTTCGTGCAATAGTGCAATATTTGCAATTTAAAAAAATATAAAATCGAGATTTTCTCAAAAACGGCTCCAAATTTTTTCTTTAAATGTTTGATACGGTTAGTGTCATACAAACCCTACACCATGTCATAAACGCCATATTTCCCAAACTTTTTTCAAAAATTAAGAAAATGTATTTTTTTACTTGTTTCTCACGTCAGTAATACTTACTTTAATGGCGATTTCTCCACAGTATTTTATTTATGAGTACATTTGTTTTAAATAATGTCAAATATTTTTTTTTCAAAAACACAACAGTTTTCTGTAAAAGTGAGCTCAAATTCCCGCATTTTCAGGAACGCTCAAACGCCATTTTTTCAAAAATGGCTCCAATTTTTTTCTTTAAAATTTTGCAAGGGATAGTGGTAATGGTACTGTTTAATATAACATGAATTTATCTTTTGTTTTTTAGAAAATTACAAAAATGTAACATTTTTTCAATATCTCTCACGCCGTTAATATGGACATTTCAATGGATTTATGTACATTATTGTATTTGTGGGTGGAAGTGCTTCAAATGACATCAAATGAAGTTTTTCGAAACCTCAATAGATTCCTGTGAAAAGAGCTTCAAATTTCGTATTTACAGTAATGCTTAATCGCCATTTTATTAAAAATGGCTCCAAATATTTCAATGAACATTGCTATTTAGGACGAGTTTTTAGCCTTCTTTAATATTATTAAATTAATATTTGAATTCTACTATTTGGAAACCGAAAAGATGAGAAAATTTCAAAAAAATACAATTTGGGTGGCGATAGATGGCAGTAGGCAAGAAGGAGGTGCAAGACTGTACAGTACCAGTCCACAAAAAGAAAATTAGAAAACTTTTTTACGAGGAAATCTGTGCCATTCTGTAGCACCTCTAGTTTCTAAATATTTTGTGTGTATGTTGCCAAAGGGATTTGTTGTTAGTGTTTAGTGATTGAAGTAGTGTTTGAAATTGCTGATTGTTGAAGTTCCTGACTGATTTACGTACACTGTTTATTAGTGTGTTAAGTTCTAGTTTTAGCTCTGTTGTTTTTAGTTGTGACCATAGTCTGCTGTCTTTGGTTTTTGATTTGTATTAGTTTCACTTTTTCTAGGGGAAGTTTATATAGTTTATCATTGTTGGTACTCTTTGTTTTTAATTCAGCTTCTTTAATTGTAGTATCTATTATGGTGTTTGGTTGGTTGATTAATTGCTCTATTTCTAGTGGGCTGGAGAGAATTTCGAATTTAGGTATTATTGAACTAGTTATCGTTTTTTTCTAGTCAACTTTTTCCAGTCAACTTTTAACGATATGCACCCCACTCGGGCGTGGGATGCGGAGTATTTATTGTGTGGTTATTAAGACGGAAATGTGATCCGAGTCTAGTTCGAATAATATAGTAGAGTGTAGTTTTATTTTAGAGTTAGTGATTCCGATATCGAGGATATCGGGATTTGTTAAGCGATCATGGGGGTAATATGTGGGGCCTGGAGGTGAAATTATTTTGAGATAAGTACAATTTAGTATTTGGGATAGTATTTTCCCATGAGCGTTGGTGTTCGAACAACCCCAGTTGGTATTTTTAGCATTTAGGTCCCCTAGAAGTGTGGTGTTATTTTGTTGAAATAGTTTATTAATGTTATCGAGGTCTAGTTTATGATTTGGTGGATTGTATGCTGCAATTATAGTCCATATATTATTTTCCGTTTCTAAGTCAATGGCTACAGTTTCAGTATTACCAGTACAAGGGAGAATTATTGAGTAATGTTTAATATTTTTATTTATGACTATTAGCACTCCTCCTCCTTTGGTTAGTTTTTTCTCGGATCTGTAGATTGAGTAGTTTGGGATATAAATGAGCGAATCTATTTTCAGATGCTTGCTTATCAAGTTCAGTTAGAGGTCCGAACCTATTTTTGACCGGCACATTAATTAATACAGTGATATTTTGTATTTGAAGCACTGTAACTATCGTGATTGCTTCTAAATTGTTTGTATTGTCGCTCTAAATCATTATCTGTCACTGGCCTTTTTCTGGAGTCTGTGGAGTCTTTTTCGGGTAGCTGAACGGTTGAAGTTTGGCCAAGTTGATTCGGTTCCTTGCCATCAGCGCCGGGGGTGTTATGTTGATTGATGTTCTCCAACGTCACCTCCATTTTGTCTTCGGTGAAATGATTTGAATTATCTGGGATGAAGTTTTTCATTGTTGCTGGGTGATTCTCACTGTTATTAAGAACAAGCAATGCAGTACTTACTACTTCGCTTGTTGGAGGGTCATAGCTGCATGCCATTCACTAGACTGATTTGCACTAAGTAGCACTTCACTGGAGTTATTTCGATGAACTATTTATCAGTAGCACTTGTATGGTTCACTTCACTAGTTTGTAAGTTAATATTGTCGCGGTGCGACGCCTGACTCCCCGCCGCTACGTTAAGTGGAGTGGCGAACTGCGAAGTAACGGTTTAATCACAACAGATCTGACAGGGTCGCACAGCAGAGCTCTGACTAGCTCACGCCACCACTGTCGGACGAAGAATGAGAATTTGATAAGTGAAAGTCTTAAACCAGAAAGGTCACACCCCACTGGTACTGAAGGCAGTGCGCGTACGTATTTTTCTGATTCAAGAACTCTTCTTGCCAATCGCGCCCGAGAAACTGCCGGCGAGTGTGTTCGTCACGAACATCAGCGATTCACAATTTCTTTTATTGGCTTATTTTCTGACCCACGATGATCCAATTACCAAGAAGTTTGATGAGATGATTCAAGTGGTGGCTACACATTTATAGCCTCCTACTCTCGAAATGGCTGAACAACAGCCAACAATTTTTCATCAGGCTTAGCCAGGTCAAAGGAGAAGTGCTCGCTGGTTTGAAACAATTGTCATTGACTTGCAATTTTGATGTGCATTTAGCATCGCCAATGCACAGGTTTCCACTTGTGTGCAGTGAAAGCCAAAAAACGTCCGACGGAGCAGTACCCTAACAAGCGGACTACCGACCGCGCACGATCTTCCCTCCTCTTCCTTGTCCTACCACCTCCCTTTACTCACACGTTCCTACACTTACATGAACAACACTTCCACACGTTTGGGAGCGTAGATTTTGTGCCGGCTGGGCAGTGCCCCGCTGGGGAGATACGTGGAGAGAAAATCATCCGCAAGCCAATGTGTTGGTCGGCGCTGGATCTCATCCTTCACCTCTCGGAATAAAATGTTCACTACATTAACGGGATTAATGAACATAGCATTTGACGTGACAGGAAACATTAATCAACTAAAACGTCAATTAACAAACGAACCTGGGAAAATAAAGCCATGGAACTAGGCTTGCAGATGGAAACTGGTGGTCCGCAGACTTCCTACATTTGAGCCAGAAGCCGCTGGATCAATGGCGGTTTAAAACGTTGCTGTGGTGAGAAGTGCCAGACTGCACTGACTTGCCCGCACATAATGATACCTATCGAATGGGCAGCATGAAGGGACACTGGCGAAGGTCTGCAGAGGCAATGATACTTTTGGCGGACGAGCCAGCTCTATTTTCTAGTCACCAATCTCACCTATTCTCACCTATTCATCAATCTCAACATGAAGTATTGGCGGCAATTGGGCGCGACAAAACTGCGATTGTCAGTGTTCTTATAGTGGCCGAAGATTACCGGCGAAGGATTAGTTCGAATCGACCGTCTACGTTAACTGTGTTTTTGCTGAAGTGCCAATCTTGGTGATAATGTGCACCTGTTTGGACGCGACTGGTTGTTCAAGTTTATTTTGGATTTGCGATGTTGTTGGGAGGCGTGTAGGCAGTGGATTGATTGATGGTTATTTTAATTGCCATACCCAAACATTAATCCTATGATAGCTACGAACGGAGGACCAATTAATATGTTACACAAAGGAGGTATTGACATTCACGTGGGAAATAAAAATTGTGAGTTAAGCCAGTCATAAAAACATATAATTAGCTGATTAAATATACAATAAAATACATTAAATTGCAATAATGCAATCATGATTTCTCATGAAATCTTTGGCTGAATCAAATGCCGTAGGCATGTAATGAAAAGGTTATTGAGGTTAACACAAATTGAAGAAATTGATGTGCGCTGAAAGGAAAGCAGTATACAATACACAATGAAATCCATGTGGCAATAGCCAGATGTTGATCTTCACGCCCGAGGGCGCATGACGTCATGACTACGTTGATGAGCAGGCGACAAGGGGTGGGGGCATGATGCAACTCAGGGCACCACGTGGAGTTCTCGTGATTAACACAGATCACATTGTAGTTCAAAGGAAACCACGGCGTTGCACTGTCTATGATAAATATTAAAGTTACAGATGAAATGAGCACAAATTCTGGGACACTGCATAAATGCGTAGATCCCCACGTGTAGTTACAGAGCACGAGCTGATGCATTAAACTTGTAATTAGCACAGTTCATATTGCATTTGAAAAGAAAACACAGCGTTGCACTGTTTATGATAAGTACATTAAAGTTACAGATGAAACTAGCACACATTGTGGGGCATTGCATTAATGCGTGGATCCCGCGTGTAGTTCTGAAACGAGCAAACGCATGCTGACGCCGTTAGCACCGAGACACTACACACGAGGCCGTGGCTGCAGACGAACTGAACAAATTTACCGTTGAGACGGTTTGGGGGGAGAAAGTTCCTCCCGCGCGCGCATCGGCTCGGTCAATGACATTCGAACTTGTTTTTATGTTTTATTGAGAGATTAAGAAACAGGTTTAAATTATAATTATAAATTGCAGGTGAATATAAAGTGTAAAATTATGACGCAGAGACTGACATTGTGATTAATTTTATAATGTGATTGCAACGAGACGTGGCATAACAACCGCCAAACATGTCGGTTGCGCGGGGCTGCCGGCTTGTTGTAAGCTGGGCAGCGTCGCGGCGTTGCCACGATTTAACAAGCATAAGGGCTAGCAACAGAGCATGCATAATGCACCAAACTCTCTGTTATATTACACAGGATATGTTAGTATTAATTATAAAAGGAAAAAATGTAGATGTTGGGTTGCTATTTTGTAGCGTGTTCCAACATATATTTTGGCCAATTCTGGCAACCATAGGTCATTCACATTTAGTTGGACAATGTCACCGGACCACTTGTTTCCAACTATGCTTAAGGCACAGACCACTTTTCCACTTAACATTTGCCCGTAGATTTTGAAGAATGCTAACTGAAGGGAATATATTAATAAGAGACATTTTCTGTAAATAAAAAGAGCGAAATGGTTTTAAGGAAGATAAGGGTGAAGTCGCACTTAAAGAAAAAGAACTGTGAATACAGAGAAAATACAACACTTTAAATTTTGCACAATGTTTAAAGATAATATTAAACATTCAAAAAGACGTTTTTAATTTAATTAATAAATATACAAAGTAACAGTTGTTAAAGAACAGGGGAAACATTCTATATGATCTATTACTTCCATACCATTATTAAATTGATATAATGGCTGGCGTCTCCTCGACAGGTTGCTGAATTCTCGAGCGAATAGTTTTCGGCAAAGAAACCAGAATATCACTATATTTGTCAGTTGATGTCTTCGCTTTTCAAAGTTCGCAATACGCAGAAACATTCCTTACAAAGGTGAACGGTTGCGTTAAGGAAGCGTAGGAAGGTTCATCGAATGTTAGAATTGTCTTTCTTTGTTTTTATGTACCATAACACTTTACTAGTTATACCCGATTTAAACGAATCTTTTACGTGACTATCATTCTTTAGTTCAATGAGTTCTTTACGGAACGTCTTGCAGATTAATAGTGAATTGATTTCGTTTTCTCTTACATCGTCATCGAAATCGACTGTAGCGTTCTCAGAAAAATATTGAGTTAATTATTTTTTAGCTTCCGTAAGTGGGAAATTTGGTTTGGACCTCCTCAGTATATTATTCATAGTCCTCAAAGTGAACATGTGTTTTAAGGGCAGGAGAAGCTTCTCCTATAGCAGGTCACACACAGTTGTTAACTCTTTTTGACGTAATAATAAATAAAAATAAAAGAAGAACAATTCGGTTTTTGGAATTTACAAAATCAGAGATATAATACGCAAAGAAATTCCAGAAGTTTATCTTCAAACATACCTAAGAAATTCACTTACCTTCCCGTTTTTGTATGTCATAACCTGGTAGTTGTAAAAACAGTATATCTAAATGAAGAAAAATATCTGTAAAATAGCTGAGTTGAAATGAAAATTATTGTTTACATAACTCTCAAGCAAATAAACTTTCATTTTCCTTAAAAAACACGTTTAACTTCTAAATTCAAATAATAGTGCTATAGCAATGTTCTTTTGACTGCTAGCAGACTTCAAAGTATAATAATTTTTCATGGTGGGCATTCATTTCGTCAATGTTTCGAACATATTACGTGCATTCAGAGCATTAGGGTTAACCTTACTAATGCCGTGATATTGAGCGTTCGTGCAATTCTAAGAGGAGTCTGCTTGTACCCCGAAGAAAATGTAACTCTTATTCTTTCGCTTATCCTTCCTTTATTATTGATAATAAAACCAAATAGAGGAAGAATATATATTTAAAAAAGATTGAGCTTTTGTACAATTTTTTAAACGTTCGTCGAAATTAATACTACATTATATCTCCTATCGTCACATGAAATTTATTTTACTTCGGCACAATTTTTTATGTGAAACATTTTCTACATTCTCAATATAATCTAGGTCAAATGTTTGACCACTTCTTTTCGATATTTTTGTTAATCAGTTACTGCTATCTTCGGCGTGGGAAACAAGTATTTGTACAATTTCAATTCGAAAGTAAGAATCATTGTAGAAAATGAAAGTCAACAATAAAAGCAAAATGAATCTGCGAAATACGCTCTATCTACAATGGACTCTAAAATATCCAAGATAGTTCTATAAAATCACTTTTACTTTTTCGCACTTACTTCGTAAGAAGAGAAAGTATTGTAATCGTGCGCCGGTAAACGGCGAATTTTCGGCAGAAAAACTCTTTTTGTTGGGCCCCGGTAACGAAAAAGTGGATAACTCCTTTTATCATAAATAGTAAATTACTTCCTCTAACACGTAGTGTAGCTAGAAGGTGTTTTGAGGGTCGGTGATCGTGAAAAATCGTTTCACGACAAAAGGGCTGTCTGTCCGTCAATTCGCCCGCCTGTCTGTCCGTTTGTCTGTCAACGCTAGCGTCTAAACCATTCAGGCGATTTCCTCTAAAATTATATTCCCCGATCGATCTGAACGAACTCGAGGCTTTGGGAGATTCAGACGGATATTTTTCTTTTTGAGGGTACTTTACATCAAGCTTAAAAAACATTTTCAAAATTTTCTCAAAAATGGCTTCAATTTTTTTTATTAAACTTTGTCCTCGGATACCATAGGGGACGCTTAAGGGAATAGTGCAGGTCTCATGTTTGTTGAAAGTCCACATTTTTCGAAATCTTCCTCGGGTATCCTTATTCCATCTGTCCTGCCACTTCTGGATGGTATTCTGTCTTTCCTGTTTGTTTGTTTTTCAGTAGTTCCCTGGCTTCAGACTGGCTGCTGTATACATTCCTCTTTTCTTGTGTGAGCAGATCGATGGTATAGTCACCGTGATTACAAGGTCTGCGGCTTCTCATATTGTACGGTATGCTCTTGCAATTCTCATTACCCCTCGCCTTTGTACTGAGAGAATTCTTTTCCTGTAGCTGTCATGTTTCATGGCCGTTGCCCGGATCTCTGCCCCGTACAGTAGATTGGACTCTGCAACGATCATGAAGAGTTTCCTCTTTCTCTGAGTTGGACTTCGTACGTTGGACATGATTGTGCTTAGTGCCCCGGTAACATTTGCTGCTTTGTTTGAGGCGCATTTTATGTTCCCAATAGGAGAGCCTTCTGTGAATAGTACTCCCAGGTACTTTATTGGCTTTGTAGCCTCAATGTATTCTCCAAGATTTTCCGTGCTTAATATTTATTAGTTTTTTGTTAATAAAACAATTTTTAAGACGGCTGCTAAGTCATCAGCATATCCTACTAGGAATGTGTCGTCTGGCATGTCAACGTTCAGTAAGACGTAATTTGCATTCCAGAGATCAGGTCCTAACATTGATCTCTGAGTTGCTTCTGGTATCATCCCTCTACTCCTGTTTCCCTTGTCGGTTTCGTACAAGACTAGTCGGTTCCTCAGGTAGTCTCGAATAATTCACATCAGGTAGTTGGGGATTTTGAACTTTCTCAGGGTGTCCAAAATGACTCCCCAGTTTATCGAGTTGAAGACGTTTCGAACATATAGGTAGGGACGTTCCCTACCATACAGAGCGGTCTGGTGCGGTGGTTGCCCTCTTCTGTTTGACACACTGCGGCTAGAATTTCGTGATTCGCGTCTACTGTGGGCTTTCCCTGGCGGAAGTCGATCTGACTTGATGATAATTCATCCGTGTCCTCTATGTCTGCTTGAATGGCGGGTTTGTGCATTTTCTCAAAGAGCTTGGCCGCCGTGTCGAGCATGCAGAGTGGCCTATAGGTCGACGAGGATGATGCATCTCCTTTGCCCTTATTGATCAAGGCGAGACGCGACCTCTTCCATCTCCCACAGAGCCTGTCTTCTCTATAGCACACGCTGAGAAGCAGTTCTGGGCGCGTTTCTGCTATTGCTTCTAGATTCCATCTCTGCCTAGATTCCATCCGGTCGCGGATCCCGGACCGATTGTTCTTTGACAATCCTCGGATGTTGTGGAAAGTTCTTGTTCTTCGATTTTGTACCTGCGTCTGATATGCTGGCGAGAAAATAAATATAGAAAGTGGAATCCGATATTGACGCCAATGTTTGACGGAGAAAGGACAATGCATATTTACAGTAGAGGAAATTTTCAGTTTCACAAATGTAATACTTCCTGTAATCCCAGCAAGTCGGAACCATCATCAATACAAAATAAGGCAAGAGTTTCATTGAAATTGATGGTTTTCGAAGTAATCGGCTATGAGTGTTATAATATCCTTCCTTTGCTAGTAGTTCTAAGTTCTTTTGAAAGAAGGAATTATTTTTGCATCCATTGAAATTGTTCCATATAAATCCATAAAAATTGTTTTCTTCCATTAAAAATAAACCAAATTAAAATAATTGTGAACTACAGAAAATCCTCGTTAGCACAAACTCGCTTAACAAGAATTTCGCAATCGGACGAACAAAACTTCGGTCCCGGCAAGGGAAAATGGTAATGTGGACATTTGTAATACTTGGATAACACGAATTGTTATAACAGGACCTCTGATTCTTTCGGTCCCTTGGAATTCGTGTTAATGAGGCTTTAACTTCATTTAAAATGTCTGTACTCTCATTCCATTGGAGAGCAAAATAACAAATGTTTCCTAAGCGAGCCATAAGCTATGATTCAATATCTATTGGCATTTTCATAATTCTCACATTCTCAGTATTGTTCGATAACGAAATATCTGGCATTTTGCTCATAGCTTCTTTGCCCCCCTTGCAAATACACGGTTTAATTACTTGATGAAGGTAGCCAGTTTAAAATTATTAGCGGCTAATGAAATAGTGCCGGAGAAATTCTTTTTTTTAAAATTAATTTTCAATCCCGACCACCATCAATTGTTAATCAGTGTATTCCATCCAGTAGATAACTTATTTTTACAGTTCTTAAATCAAGAGTATCGTCGAAGATTACGTCGTTATTCTTCCGCCAGCCAAAAGGGCTGGAGCTTCAGCTGTTAATGCCTCAAAGTGTCACTTCAGTGCGCGTAATTGGAAAGAAGGAATTGTTTTCACGTGTGATTTACTTTCTTCCAAAAGGATTCAAAATAATATTGTGAGAATTGATACAAATCATGTCGAATATCAGATTGAAATATGTATACGTGTGAATTAAGTCATCAAACATATGTAAAAACATATGCTATAAATTCCGCGTTTACTTGAATCACTCTTTTCATTAAACTCTCAATAGACTAAATTGAGAAAGTCTGTGTAAAAAGGGGGTGTACGTATATACAATTCTTTTAAGAATAATTTTTTTTCTGGATGAAGTTGTATTCTCCATTGTTTTCTTTATAAATCCGCAAACTTTTATTACATCTCTTTGAATTTGTATTCACAGTGATAATATATTGCCTCTGTCTTTTTCTTAAGGGTCTCCGACATAGACCTTATTGATAGTAATCATCTTCTATATTATTTGAGTAGTTTACATACATTTTGCGGCTCTCACACGCAGCCAATTTTTATAAATGAGATCTCCAAAGAAATAATTTCACGGAATCGTGACGAATTGCACTTTGACTTCAAAAATATGAAGGATTTGTTTAAAAACACGCATATAAATATGTCATGTCAAATGGAACACGCAACACTCGGCAGAATTTTGGAATCACCCCACCTCTTGAGAACCTGTAGAATCTGCTACTGTATGTGAAATTAAACTAATTACTTAGTATTCTATGCGATTGAATTACACGGGTGTGTATACTTCTCTGATCGGTAATAAAGTTAAATAAGAATAGTTTGTATTGACAAGGGGGTATTGTATTGTTATCAATTACAAGGAGACAGAAAGAACAAGTGTCGGAGGATTCTGGTCTTGCAAGAGGTCTCGCACTGGTACGCTAGTATGGGTATTATTTACCTAGTACCTACGTAATAAAGAATAAATGCTGTAATGCTGCTATCAAATTCGGTGATTTTTTTATAGAAATGCATATATAGTATATAATATGCTATAAATAATTTCGATAGATATGCATGCTCATATTGTGGAGCCACGTTAACGAAAAAGGATATATTTTTTTCCTACATGTAGTAAATTACTTCCTCTAACACGTTATGTAGTCAGAATCCACGATTGCGGGTCCTTTATATCGGAAAATGGATTGACGGCAAAACGCATGTCTGTCCGTCCGTCATTGGCGCCTAAATCGTTCAGATGCGTTTCATCCAAATTGATACTCCCGGATAGATCTGCACGAGCTCAAGGCTCTGCGAGTTTCAAATAGATATTTTGATTTTTGTGGGTACTTTACACGAAGCCTCAATAACATTTTCTGTAGAGAGAAATTGTATCTTGCTTGTTTGATCGACAATTGACATTGAGAACTGATCACAAGCCACTGTTGATGGTCTTGGGTCCGAAAGGACACATGGCGACCGTTTCTGCGTCTTGACTGCATATTAAATATTTATTTATGGAGTCAACTATTATTTGTCATAATGCACACCTTTCACAATTTCGAAAGCTAACACTCGAATTTTCAAATGATTCCATAGTGTTCATGAACATATTTTTGTCAGCATTAGGTGAAGGAAAATTATGAAATGATGTTGAGAATAGTATTAAGATTAGCTATGAATTAAAACAACACCTGAAATATACATTACCACCTCTCGCACACATTTGTGAATATGAGTAACCCAAATTATCTCAATAAGCACCAGATCAACACTTACATAAAAACTCATTGATAATCATTTTCTAAAAGTGATTACATGTTTAAGCACTACCCACAATTGCTGCAATTTTGACTGCATAAATCCTCAAGAGCATGAGCATAATAGGAATGACAAGACATTTGCGTGCAATCACCAGTAGGTGTTCGTAATTTATGTGACAATGAAAAGATCAAAATATTTAGCGAGAGACACCAGACTAGTGACATTCTTAGATTAACCAGAACAGAACACAGAACGTCGAAGAGGACATACACCCAAAATATTTCAATGCTGATATATTAATAATGTTTAGCGTGTATTGCTTTATGTGGAAAATACGGAAGAAAAATGAAGGGAAATACTCTGTAAATATTACGAAAAAATATTTTACCTCTAATAATCATAAAATATTAGAATTATCATCATTTTTCCCCATACGCGAGTATGTATCATTATTTGGCGCCGCGACAGTGACATGGGCTTCATCGATTTCACTCTTCCGGCGGCGTAAATATTGGTTAGGCTCGCTTTCGCGCACCCGGAGCTGTGTTTGCAATGCCTGGCGGGCGGGAAACAATACGGCGAGGGAATGAATCCTCTGTGACTCCGGCTCTTCCATGCGTTTTCATTCCATAAATGAACTCGTTTCACAAGCGACCGCCCGCCTGCCAACGTTCTTTGCATTCATTCCGAAGGTCATGCGCAACACACCACAAGTATTTGGTCATTCGCTGGTTACTGTATTTACTCGTGTTGCATTAAAAACGATTCTTCTACAAAACGCACAGTTCCAAATTCGAATATAGTGAATGTGAGAAAACAATTTATTGGGAAATGTTTCCTAATGGATCAACTTTTCGCAATTATCGGTGAAAATAAATGACTTGCATGATCAGTGTTGGTGTTTGCTGCAAAACTACGCAACACTAGAAAACATACAAAACAGAAAACAAAATTGAACGGAATTCAGTACGTTTGTGTAAAACTATTATTTCAACTATCACGTGACGTCGATATTTTTAAAGACACTTGTACTACGTTGTTGATACCAAAACTAACAACAGAAATAAAGAAATATGAAGAAAAATCTCATGCTACCTGATGTCCTATTGGTTTTTCCTCTCAAGTTAGGAATATATACGCGTTCCAATACGTAATATTTTCGACGCACAATATCCTTGGTTTTACTGCAACAGACGATTAACTATTTCACTTTGGCCTTCAGCATTGCAAAGCAAGTAGGATTATTGCAGCTATAAACCGAGGAAACACCGAAATGCACTCTGTAGAATCAATAGTCGACTCTGATACTTGAGCGTTCCAGGGCGAATATTGAATTACACATTAAACAGACAATATCTAGCATCTATAAAACAAAGAGAAATTATCTAATATTGTAATAAACGTAAAAACTTCTCTTAAAATACTACGTTATTTTAACTCTGATTTAATTTTTTTTATTATACATTTATATTCAAGTCAATTGTAAAAAGAGTTAATGATTGTCACCGATATTACTGAGATACTTTCATAGCTATTATCATAAAAATCTCCAGCTTTATTACCTTTCAAATTATAACAATAATGTTCAAAGATGAGTACACAATTCTAGTCAACGCTGAAACTAAAGTTTCAATTGAAAGCATGCATAACTCTAGTATTTTATAATATTTTATACACCTTAAACACAGAGAAACTATATTGCAAAAATAAAATATTATACAATTAACTATTGTTAATTTCCAATGGATCTAGAAATTGAAAAAAAAACTATGCAGCCCCTGCCCTTTTGAAAGATGTCAATGGTCTGAATATATACCCAAGAACTCAGGAAAATCCAAAAAGGATGAATCATTTTCGATTTTGACTAAAAAAATGCAAATATTTGATTGTGTTATTGCACCTTTTCTCATAATGTGCCTAACAATTGAATTCTTGTGAGTCACTGATTACAATAGAGTTAAAGTCAGGGAAGGCTCCAAGAAAGAAGCCTTTCGCCACTAAATCTTTGTATTTCCTTATGGATCGACATCATTTTTGCCGGCCCTGTGGCCGAGATCGCTAAGGCAGTAGTGTCGTAGTGATCTCGGACCGAAGGGTCGCGGGTTCGAGTCCCGCCTCGGGTATGGTTGTATTTGGGTTCGTCCTTTCACCCCTTATCATCAATCACCATATCGTTTCATCCACATAGTTACCATACCGTTAACAGCAATAGTGGTCGCCAATGACCTAAGATGTTGATGCGACCTTAAATAACAAAAAAAATCCTTTTTCTATATTCTTGGTATTGGGATATACCCAAATATCTCAAGGGAATTATTGAATAGAATAATATGAAATAGTCACTTCGTTTCGAAGTATTGGTAATCGGGAGCAAAAGTAAAATAAAAGTATGAGAGCAAATAGCAAAAGTACTCACAAAATGTTGGAAAACAAACGAAAACGATGGTGACATTTTTCATCGGAGCTGTAATTTTGGCAGAGGATAATTAATCCTCGCTGTATGCTCATGGGAGATTAATATAGATATTCCATCTAAAATAAATGAATGTGTTAAAAACATCTAGCTGCTGTTACTAATAGTTCATCAGAATAGAACGTTTAGTTGTCATGAACGGAAGCAGTCTCGATTTGGGATATCCACCTGAGGTATTCGTGAATAACTATTTTATGTGAACAGTGTAAATTGCTTACTCTTAGATTTAAAACATTAACTTGAACATAAATTTCAACGTCAAGAGAGATGACCAGAATATTACTGGTGGTCTACGGGATTCTTCGGCAGCATGGGCTACGAAAACATCCATTTCACCAACTGTAAGCGCTTCGAAAAGCATCTCACAAGATAGGCAAATCCTTCTTTGCAAACAAATTATTAGGTAATTTTTTATTAAAGTAAAGGCCTTTAATTAACGAAGTCCATATTCCATTAGATGGCATGCCGACTAATTAATAAATCAAAATATTATAAATTTGACATGAAAACAGCAGCAATAAATAATATAATTGTGTTATCGGAACATGAAGGCTGATTTTCATTAATAGATAGGCTCTGCAGATCAACCATCTTGTGTTCTTCTTAACACAATACATTTTCAGCATTTACCTAGTCCGTACTGGCTGGAACGTTGGCCCACGTAACTAATATTTCATTGTAAAGAATGTGGAAGTCGGGCATCAGTAAATAAGAAGCATTTATAAGCACAGAATTGCACACATATTTCAGATTGGTTTGCACAATGTCAGGCAAATGCTAAAGTTAAATATCACGATTTTAAAATCGTTACATATTGGCTATGCCCAACGTGGGGCCCATTGTGTTAATAAATACGTATGGGATTTTAAATATCGTTTCAGTATGTAAGAACTGTTGTACTTTGTTTTCGTATATAATATGTGCTATATTGCGGCAGTATTCGTGAAGTTTGCTTTTGTTACAATATTTCATTTATTGTAATGTTATACGAGAGTATTTTCCTTGTACTTCTTGAGCAGTGTGTGCACTACATTTTATGTGGTTTTATTCAGCAGCATTTGTACTGTTGCAGACCACTAGTCTCTATTACTAGTTTCCAGTACGCGTAGAAATTGAAAGAAAACTACGCACCCTCCGGCCGCCTGAGAGAATCTGTTAGAGAGCTTTCGGTAGATACTAGGAATTTGATTTTGTGAAAATTACAAATATTTCAGTGGTGTTTTTTCGCCTATTCCAATTCTGCGCGGACCAACTAAATGTTCATCCTCCGTGCGCCATTGCAGTTGACACAGCTGACGTCATGCCACGGCAAGGCCCAAGTGTGACTTTGTTGAGCAGCATTTTCCTTGCAGTAAGTCACATATAAGGGAAGAACTTGTAAAGGAGGCTCACATTGCCTTTTGCTTCCTATGAGCACTCCTGCCTAGCGTACACCAACTCTCAGCTAATCAGATTAATGATCTTGGGAGAGACATTCGCTCACTCAAATACTAGTCTGTCCATTCCAGCATTGAATATTTATTAAATTTATAGAGAGCAGGTCTTCAAGTTGACAACTTTTATGCTTCAAAAAATAAAATAAAAAATATTATTGAAACTGCAGGGTGACGCAAAGAGAATTTGGAATGATTAGCATGAAATAAAAATTCAGCCTTAATTTCGATAAGAGAAAGCACCTTATCGTCTGATCCATAAAGACAGTATACACTTTGGCAAAAACACATTATAATAACTAACTCCTGAAATAAAGTCACATAAGAAAGACAACTTCCTACCGGGAGAGATGATTCAAAGCATCAATTGATGTCACTGCAGTCCCTCTGACCGGGAGGTCCTACGTTCGAGTTCCGACGGTGGGAGGCTAGGTCGAATACAGTCGCTGTCTGGAGGAGAATTCTAGCGGCCGGCTGCTCTGATCGGTAGTTTTCCGTGATTTCTCCGATCAACACCAGGCGAATGCCGGACCAGTACCGTAACATAACGGGTCACGGACCGCGCGCGATCTTTCTTTCCTCTTCCTTGTTCTACCCTCTCCCCTTACACACACTTACACTAACATGCACTACACTATCACACATCCCTGGAGTCCGGTCGGGAGCTCAGAGTTTGTCCCGGCTGGGGCGGTGCGCCGCTGGGGGAAGATACCTGCTTGGGGGAAAATCCTGCTAGCCGACGGTAAGTCGGCGCCGGATCTCGCCATCCAGCGGGGAAAGCTCCCCCTCCCCCGAGGAAAACATTCACTACACTTACAGGACTAATGACCTAAGCTATTGACGCGCCCGAAATCACTAACAACCAACCAACCAATCAACCACAACTTCCTTCAAATAATATATAGAATTATAGTTGTTGACTTGAAACATTCAGCAATACAAATAACACAAGGGAAAATTTGGCAAATTTGGACGAGTACGTGTGCGGTCCAGTCGCCTAAACTTGACCGCACACGTATTTCTATACCTAAGAGCATTCCGATCATACAGATTGGCTCTAATGCACTATTGCCTAAACTGGAGCACAGAAGGTTGCCTTGATTAAACTGGTGTGTCTTGGGAGGCTGGTGAGAATTATTTTATACTTTGCTTGCACTCAACAATAAACATTGGAATGGAATGTGTGGAGAAGTTCGTGATATTGTGTGCCATCTTATATCACGGCAGTTGGAGTAGACAACCTACCTGAATCAACAGGATGCAAAGTGGTAATGAATCCTCTTCAGTTGATTTTATCTATAAACTCGACATAATGAAACTAGAATGTTTAACAAGTCTTGACAAGTTTTTATAAAGCGTTCGAGTTATTATTTATTGCTAAAAGTGGAAAAGACAGTTTTAACGAAAGGACCATCCAAACAATATCTTGGCAATCGAAAAGGCCAACCGAGTGATTTTAACAAAATAATAAAAAATTAAGTTTATCTTCAAAAGGTCACCAAGAACACCGCGATGATGTTGAATCTTTACATTTATATACGATGCGTAGAAAGGGAAAGGAATAAAAATGATTGTCTCTAATAATGTTTGTCTTGGAAGATACATTTACATGGAGCGTATTAAAATGAAATCCAGCATTAAGAAATTGGTCTGCGTACGTTGCGTATTGTTAGTAATCACCATGCTTGTTCATCACGCTATTACTTATGGCATATTGTAAGTTTATTGTCGAATAAAGTGCAGTACTTAATTATTCATTTACGTAGTACTACATAGTGCTTGTATTAATATAAATATTTTAAACTCTACACGAAAGTCCAGTTTAAAATATTAAAATGATTACATCTAGATATAGCCATATAGCAAGATTGATAAGTAGATTGCATTGGCTATAACCACATAGCAACACAGGAAGATTATCAGATACTTTCTTTGGAATTCTTATTCTTCTACTATGACTTCGAGTTCTTCCTAAAAAAAATTCAAAAAGCTAAAAAATAAATACTCGGCCGGTTTAGAAGAATTTCCGTAGTGTTCGTTAAAGACTTGTGCGCCTGCCATCATTCACCAGTTAACTCGCATATTTAATGCATCCTTATGCACCGGAACGTTTCCAGATATCTTCAAAACAGTTAAGATAAGCCGTTCTTCAAAAAGGGCAACAAAAATGAAATTTAAAATTATCGGTCAATTTCTCTTTTGTCAGTTTTTAGAAAAATATTAGAAAGACTTTTTTACATACGAATGGAAACCTATCTTAGTAAACAATACGCGCTTTCAGATTATCAACATGGATTTAGAAAATCAAAATGTACGGAAACAGCCATATTTTCTTTTCTGAAAGATGACGTCTCATCATTGGATCAAAACGAAGCACCTATTGGATTATTTTTAGATCTTTCAAAAGCTTCTGACGTCATTGATCATGACATTTTACTTTCAAAATTACCTTCATATGGAATCCGTGTTATTGCCCTAGATTGGTTATATTCGTACCTTAAATAACTATCTTAAAGAGTAGAAATACCTTACTGGAATGATGGAACACTATGTACACACCGTTCCGACTCTACCAATTACACGTGGAGCCCCGCAGGAATCGATTTTAGGCCCTATCCTCTTCCTACTACACATAAACAATATGCCCTCGACGATTCGAAACGGAAGAACAGTTCTCTTTACGGATGATACGAATATTCTTTGCAATAAAGAAACCTTAAATTGTAAAATACCAGATGTTTCAAATTGATTCCGTAATAACCATAGTAAATGAAAAGAAAACGGTTTCAATGCAGTTTTCCATTTCAAATAAATAATTCTGTATCCCACTGAAAATTAACGGCGTATCATTGACTGATGTTAAGGTAACAACTTTTTTAAAGTCTCTAAATTCAGTCTATTTATTTATTGTCAAAAACAGCTAAAAACTGTGTATGACGTGCTATGGGGAAAAGTGAGTTCTGTGCACGTTTTCAAAATTCTGTGATTCCTTGCCTGAGTCATATACTACTTGAATTTTGAATACAGAAAAAAATGAACCTGTTTTGCAAGAATTGTCAACAAAATATACGCTCCAATGTAATAAAATCTATTTTCAAGAGTAAATCAGCAATAAATTTGGGCTCTTATCCCTCATCATCTCCTTCGTCAGGGAATACTTCCTGCAACGACAACATGGAGAACGATAATTTGAATAACTATATTTCCCCCTGAATTCTAGAAGATGTGCACAGAAGTTACTTTTACGTCCAGAAGCAAAACAAGCCCCCTCTCAGGATTCAACAACTGTCAAATCAACCCCCATCAACAAATCTCAAAACAACCCCCAAGCCCCATCTCAGAAATTGCTCAAAGGATCAGGGAAACTGGACGTAAAACCTGATCGAGATGGGGAACATTGTCTTAGAGGCCGCAATATAAGACTTGTTACAGATTGTTTAGAATTATACAGTCCAAATGGTAAATAATACATTAAATATCACTGTTAAAATTAATATTACTTTCCTTTTGATACTCAGAATAGTCTCTAATTGTATAGAAACTGTTATACAGCAGACACGATTTTACTTGGGATTTCAACTTTTCTATCGAATTTAATCGTTTAAAGTCATCTGGCAAAGTGTTGTAATATAATGTACATGTATTGTATGTGAATTGTTTGTAATGAGTTGTTGATCTGTCACCTGATGAATATGATTACTACGTCGAGTGTTACAAACATCGGCGTTTTCTGAAAATAGACATCCGCGTTTTCTGAGAATATATTTCCGTCCATAAGCAAGTCATTGTTGACAAAAACCACTGATTCGTAAATCAACAGACAAGGTAATGGTAATATTCCTAGATTAATAAAGAGAGGCTAACAAGAATCACGTGGGTGGAATTTGGTTGTTAATTGTACAATTCTTTTTTGTAGTCTATACGTCTGGGAGCTATAAGATGTATTTCCCCAGAATATTATGCCATATCTCAGGCAGGAATGAACATTATCGAAATATACACAACGAGCAGTATGAAGGATGACTGAATTTGAAAGAATTCTGAAAGCGTAGTATAATGAACTTAATTTTGTGTTCAAATAATTTAAAACGACGTTCCATTTGAGGTTTGACTCATCAACTCCAGTCCTACGCAGTTTCCCGCCAAAAATCCACCCCTTTCACCTTCCTTACGTTCTTCACCCCCACATTATTTCGAACGCTCTAGCCTACTCCTGTTAGCCTACTCCCGTTTCTCCCATTCCCTCTACCAATTCATCTACATCTGATGTCCCAGTTGCCTCACAACCTGTCCAAATAACTGTGGCACGGCTTTCTACTCTCAAAAACATCTTACTTTGCATCTACAGATCTCCAACAAAATAATAAGTTATAGATTATTATTGATTATTATGCTATTATTTATATTAGACTAGATTTTCTCTTTTGTAGAAAATCTCGAGATAACTAAACAAAACTAATAATCGTTGTTTTAAATCCAGGACATTTCAACACTGGCATTCTGGGCGAATATCGTGAAAAAGAGCAGTTCCTCTATTTAATTAATAAGTTCAACATAGATATTACAATGGCTATACCTACACGGAATATAGTTAAATAAGAAAGTAGATAAAATCATAATTAACAAAATAACAATTAGATACGAAATAATGACGTATGATCTAGTTTACAATGACTACAATGCACAAATCCGTACAATTACGAGTAACTTGAACCATGACACATTAAATAATACACATGTGTAGATTACTTACGTAAGGAAAGTATAATTATTTAGAAACTACTTGCTACAGGGATCACGGGGCATGATTTGTAATGCTGCTGATACAGACGTCATTAAAATTATTTTTCTCAAATTTTTCATTTTGCATTAACGCGTACTCTCCACTTAAAAAGAGAAAATTCAACATTTCACGGAAAACTAATACTTGATAACACAAGGAATTGTAACATCATGCCAACCAAACGTACATCTTAATTTATCTTTCTAAACATCACCATATACTACTCGATTTCTATGTCTACTTCCGAAAATATAAAAGCAATTTAGGGAAACTAATATGACAGGCAAAAATAATGAAAAATATAGGGATATTTTGAACGCTAATAGCAAAACCAAAGCAATGTGACGTATCGAAAAAGATACGACCGTATAATCTCAAAAATGTAAAGAGAATATTGCTTTAAAGGATGATGAAACAGAGGTGAGAAATCCGATAAAATCTGCAAATCTGTTTAATCTACACTTGCAGTTGATCTCACAAACGAACTTCAACCACAAATTTCAAAATTTTACGTTTCCCAAAAAATGTTGAAGACGGCGTTTGTTTCCGAAACTATTTCCAACGAAATCATCAAAATCGTCAGTAATCTAAAAAATTAATATTCGGTGAGTTATGACAAATTTATCGATTGTTCATTAAAGATCGCAAAGTGTAGGAATACCGTACAGACACGAGAGAACATTATTTACTTATTTCCAATTCTTTACCAATTGAGGAGGGGCCTCACAGAATTCGATCTTAGGCCCTATTCTCTCTCTTTTGTGTACAAACTATATTCCCTCTTCTATTCAAGACCAGTTCTGTTTGCTGATGACATGATTGTTTTAAAGATAAACAATAAGAAACACCATTGAATAGTTTTCAAATTAGTTTTGTAATGAACTAGGTGTGCTACAAAGCACATACTACCATAATGTCGGCGTCACTTTATCATTCAATTAAATACTCAATTATTTTTATTAGTTATATTCGTTCACTTTTCATCATTTAAAAATATAATTGGTTACTTTTGTTTTCCTAATATTATTTTTTTCCAAATATTATTTATATGTAAATGCTTATTTTTGAATTAATTTATTATATTTAGTCTGTAGAATAAAGTAGAGTGCACGTATTGTTCCGCAGTTTGTAGAGGGTAAATGAATGCATTATTAACATTTCTCTGTGCAATATACAGAAAAGAATGAAACATAGAGGAAAAAATCCACATAATTAGTGTTGTAGATTATATTTTATATAATCTATAACAACATTTTCATGAATGTAGTTTCTGATTTTGGAGCTTTGATAACTCGAAACGCACTTGTAATGTTTTAAGGACTTTTCACATCTTTATTTTTAATATCGAAACGAAGTTGTGTGCAAAATTTAAGCGTCGTAGGAATTTTTCCAACTGCGGGGTCTTAACTCGGTCAATTTGACTGGAGAACAATTTCTCAGTTTCTTCGAGACATATCGAGTTGCGGTTTTCACAATTGTATAGGTATTCTCAGGATAAATCCAAAAGGTGAAAACGTTGTTCGTTTCGAAGATGTAGATGATGAAATTCTTAATATTACACACACGAGCCAACAGTCAGGAGCACAATCACAAAGAAGTACAGCCCCGCTTTTAGGTTTGCTTGCGGCGTGGCGTAGTACGCTGATGAGCCTAGTTCGCACAAAGTGACGCAACCTGCAATACTCAGCGGTGCTGCAAATTGCATTGTTGCATTTCAGAACAAAATCCCACACGATCTGTACCGACATTACTCAATAGCCAAGCAACAACGGAAGTTACCGTAATAATGGTAAATCAATAAATCAATAAATGATAAATAAATGATGAATAAATGATGAATAAACGTTGAATAAATAACAAATAAATCAAATAAAATATAACAACAGAATCTTCGAACATTCTCAGAGCGATTTGAAAATAGAACCTCATCGGGTTTCTTTTTAATGTAATTTAAAATTGCACATAAATGCACCACTAGTGCACATAATTTAAAATCATAGAGCAGAATTTCGATTGTTTCACTGTTATCACGGACACAACAATCTTATCAAGATTTTAATCATAAATATGTCCCTATGCAACTACAAACACCATATTTAAGCAGACATGGAACATTTTTCTTAATCTACATACGACGAAAAACAGGCAAAACACGCACACAAGCACACACCACTGAAGAATTTAATCATGGTACATTAAAAATAACAAACAAATAATATACATATTAGAAATAAGTGGATGATTTTTGAAAGGTTGAAAATGTCCTTTGGATATTCAGAGTTTGACATAGGAGAGCCAAAAGAAGCTTGTTTTTTTCTCACACGTAGGAATTACATACTTATGAAGAGAGCTTTTCGCTTAAAAGGAAAAAAAAAACTTATTTTCAAGTAAATTAAAACGCGAAAATATGGAACTGGTTAGTATTGCTTTTTGTCATGCCATTTTTATTTCCCTGAATACTGATCAAAATGTTAAAGAACCAATATTTCTGAACATTGTATAAAAATGTTCGGATATTATGAGTCAGTTTCTACGAGACAGATCTAGAAAAACAACTGGTCTGGCCCAATATTTCATGTGTCAGATGAAAACGTTCGTGTTCTAAAAACATTAATACAGAGAATTGTGAGATGGAGAAATATGGGGTCAAGAAGACTGAGTAACGTTGTAACGATTACTTAGCACTGTAGCGAAGTACATCTGTAATAGTGTCTGTAACAGTGAATATAGCAGTAGATCTACGCTTTCGATATTCTAAGTACAGTAGACCATCAATAACCACAACTAATCGAGTCCCTTGGTATTTCGGATATTTAAATAGTTCAGATTTTTGAACAAACATGTTTTTATACTACCTGAAGGCAATTTAACTATCTGCATAGCTAGAAAAAATACCAACTCTAGTAAAATCGCAAGCATGTGCATGTAATAAAATAAAATCGTGCATTAGGTATTACAATAGTGTATATAGTCCAGCGTTCAGTTGTCAGTACGGCGCTACGGATAACAATGGCAAAAGCTTGTTCTTACTAACTCGTTTTTCGTCTTGGATGGTTCGGGTAATTGACTGTCCTGATTTTTAACATCGAATTATCTACGCTCCACTGTATCTTTTAGTAGGCAGATTCCAAACTAACAAACTTGAAGAAAGATTTAGCAAGTATCGAAGGTTATTCGGAACAAATTATAATATATCGCTCAGCGAGATATTGAATCTGGAATTAAGTTCAAAATGCATGATGTCTTGAAATGTATTAAATTGGATCAACCTTTATGGATAACTAATCATTGTCATGACACGGAAATATCTAGTAACCTAAAAATACTCGTATAGATCAGGTTTTTCATCATTCAGGTTACTCAGAAGCTCCATGCCAATGTTAGCCGTGTGACTTCGTGAATTACCATGATGTCCAATGACGTCAATACCTACAATGTGCAGTTGCTTTATTCTGAGAACGAGAAAAATATAGCAAGAAAAATATTGCAACACCCTGCAGAAGTAAGCTGCACTGCTTATCGTGAGGTACAGCATTATGAAGGACTATCACTTTTGCAGAGCACGCGTTCTTTAGTGTTTGCGTTTATTGTATTTTTAGCCTCAAAATATGTTTATTTTGTTTAAGTGCGAATGTGATTTGTTATAATATTATTAAATAAAACCTTTTAATTTCGCATAATTTATTTCAATAAATTCAAAATTATTGCAGTTAAGTTGGAGTTTTGTTCTGACAGTTTTGGAGATTGAAAAATGGTGTGTTTGGAAGAAAATATTAGTTATATATTTTGATTTTGCATTGTATTATTATATAGTATTAATCTAAAGGTATATTTTATGAAATACAAATATTTATGTAAGAAATTCTGCCAATTTTGTTTTTAGAATTTCACATTTATTTATTATTACCTAATTTTTAAGTGTATAATATGTACAATCTTTAAAAAATGGATTATTTGAAGAAAAAAATCGACTTTAAACACTCGTAACTTTTAAAATTTCCTATTTCACACTTGAATTCTTTCTTTCGTGAAACTTTAGTGTTTTTATAATATTTTGGTTCAACAAACTCGAAAATCGAAAATTACGTATTTTGGGTATCTTCGTTTAAAAAAACCTTGCAGTTTTCGGGAGTAATTCGGAAGTAAAAACATTAGTACAAATGCAAATGATATGAAGCTCAATCCAAAAAACCTTTTCTTTAAACTATTTACTATTAGGATAAACATTTTTCTTAGTATATTAGAATAGATTTTCACGTGAGATTTCAATTTTTCTTGAAGTTCGTCCAAACTTCTCAGAAATTTTATTAATTTTTGGAATAGATAAAAACAAAGTCAATGGTCAAACATATGCACTAAATATGAAGTTTCTAGCTTTTTTACATCACATTGATAAATTAAAAAAAATGTAGACCAATAGGAAGGTGTCATGCTTTTTTCGGCCGATTTCTTGTGGAATTTCCCATATTGAAACGAGTCCGAAGTTGAATCATCGTAAAAGAAAATGCGTCAATGGTCGAAGTGATGCACTATACAAACTATAAGCATCAAAAACACTTGTGCCGAAACAAGGTACTGGTAACTTAATATTTAGTATTTTTCATTCATTCATTCATTCATTCATTCATTCATTCATTCATTCTTCTTGTTCTTCTTCTTCTTATTATTATTATTATTCAGCGGATAGCGGGGATAATCTAGTATAAGAACATTTTCTTCCCCTGCCTGGTTAGGAGTTGGTGGGGCGGTTTTGTCTGCCTGCGGAATGGAGAAATGCGCTGTCCGTAGTCACTACGACGTGTGCGCCACCTGCCCATCTCCTAACCTCCAATTAAAATTAGGAGGTAAACTTTATAGTATGAGTTAGGTTATGGATTCCAAGGTCCGAGAAAACCTACACAAATTGTACTTCCTCGCCATAGTACATCACACAGTTGAAACTGTTGAAAGGTTAAAAAGTAAATTAAAACTAATTACAAATACGAATCTTAAATTAATTTACGAATCTTAAATTAAATTACTGTAACGAATATTGCGTCATCTACCGGCGCCTTCCCGAATTACACGGTTCCGGGGTATGAGCAGATAGCGACATCTGCCGGCGTCTCCTGCCGAACTAGATAGTTCCGGAGTATGAGCGGGTTGCGACATCTGCCAGCAGTTCTTCCGAACTAGATGGTCCCGGAGTGTTCGCGATGTTTATCGCAAGTTGCAGAAAATTCTAGGCGGGTGCCAGCCGAGTATAAATACGCCGCGGCCGGCAGCCGCGAGTCAGTCTGAAGTGGAAGCTGAGCTGTGGTGTGTGCATCGGGGTGATTAGCAGTGCAGTGGATTGTTCCCAGTGACGTGAAGCGTGGCCAGCGCCGTCAAATGTGGTCAGTGCAGTGGACTGTGGTCAGTGCTTCGGATAGTGGTCAGTGCGTTGGACGGTGGTCAATGCACTGGACTGTGGTCAGTGCATCGGACAGTGTTCAGTGCGTTGGACGGTGGTCAATGTAGTGGACTGTAGTCAGTGCTTAGGACTGTGCGACAGTGCAAAAGAAGTGAACAGTGAAAATAAATAATCAAGAGAAGTGAAGTGAAAATAATCAAGAGAAGACAAGTGAAAATAAATAAAGAGAAATTGCCGTATCAAGAAATATTCAAGTGAAGACTCTCTACATAAATCAAGTATTTTTAGCGTACCTTTAAGAAACAAAAACACTTTTTTTGTTAAAATAATATCTGTTTTAATTCACCTCATAGATTCGTAACAACACGTAATATAGAGAAAGTTCTGTAATTCTGCGAAAAATCTATTTCGAGATTTCAACGGAAATAAACGTTTCGGGGTTCGGTACCGAAAAAGTTTTTTTCGAAGTGTTTGGTTCTCCTTCTGTGAGCAACACTAGCGCCTAAACCATTCATAGGATTTTTCCCAAAATGAATACTCCCCTATCGATCGAGTCCGATGCAAAGCTCTGCGATTTTGAAATATATTCTTTAAACTTTGCAGGTACTTCACATGAAGGCCCTGTGACTTTTTCAAAAATTTCTCAAAAATGGCTCCAAATTTCTAGCAAGAATACAGTGAAGTACATTATTAGGTCTGCTTTTTACTGTTTGCTCTAAAATTTCGAAAATTGCGAAAGTTTGAAAATTTTTCGGTGTCTTCTTACATTTACAATATTAAAAATAAGGTATTTTTTCAAATGAAATTTATTATCTACAATTAGCTCTTACATTAACGTAGTGTACACGTTTTGGATATTGTAAGTTTTCGAACCATTTTCAGTGAAATATGGACAGAATTAAAAAGTATCAAAAACAAGAATTTCTAAACAAGGGCTCCAAATTAATGCTTTAAACTTCTGGATAGAACTGAATGTACAGTATAATGTACAGTATATATCAACGGCATTTTGCTGCATTCTTTTTTTACCCAAAATTACACAATTAAAATTTTTGACATCTGTCACGTCGTTAATACTTACATTACTGGCAATTTGTGTACATAATTGCATGTGCTTAAAATGATTTCTTATAAATTTTCTCGAAAACTCAATACTTTCCTGTGAAAATGGACAGGAAATTCCGCAGTTTCCAAATCGCTCAAACGCTATTTTCTCGAAAACGGCTGAAATTTTTTTGAAATTTTTCCAGCGGATAGTGCTAAATGTTCTAAATAATGACATAAATGCCACTTTGATGAATTCTTTAGTGTTTTCAAAAATTTCACAAATGTAATATTTTTTAATATCTCCAAACTTCGATAATATTTACATTAACAACACTTTGTACACATGATTGCATTTGTGAGTACAAGTGCTTTAAACAATTTTCAATGAAGTTTCTCGAAAACTGAAAAGTATTCTGTGAAAAAGTGCTCCAAATTTTGCATTTACAGAGAAGCTTAAACGACTTTTTCTTAAAAACTGCTCCAAATTTTTGAACGAAAACTTTCTTACAGGACGAGGTTTTATTCTGCTATAATATTCTTTAAGTCACGCAATAAAAATTACCAAACTATGTTTATTAAGCTTCAATTTCATTTGTTTTGAGGTATACGCATTTTTGCCTCAATTGTCATGTGTCTTAGAAAAGTAAAATTATAATGGACCTGGAATGTCTAACGCATGTTTTCAGAATATTATTTATCAACATTAATTATCTTTATGTGAAATTTTATGTTAAACTACAATGCAGATTGACAATTAAAATAGTGCTAAATAATTTCCCACAAGTAATCATAAACGAGTTTATGCTCACATAAAATGAAAGTCAAGTTTTGTATACGGACAAATAAATAAACAAAATATATGGCTCAAGTTTTAAATGATTCAATGAAATTTAAATGAATTTTGATCACGTGTCCATCAAGGATTTTGATCCTTTGAAATAAAAATTATTTTGGCGGCTCTTCAAACAAATCTGCAATTGCCCCTTTGATGCTTTAATTTCTCGAAAAATGCTGCCCTCAGTTCTTCATGTTTTGGTACAGAAAATTATCGGGAGGAGCCAGATCAAGGTTGTAACGTAGATGAGAGAGCTTCTGAAACCTATAGGCTCGGATGGCGGCTGGGGATTTTGCTGGCATGTGCAGAGATGCCTTGTGAAGGAGCATATCGATGCACGAACCGTAGTCTCACTGCCAATGTAAATGCACTGAGCTGAAACTGCATATGTACTATGTGAAGACTCGTAGCACAACGTACACAGACTTGTTCTGTCTTTTGTTGGGCGTCTTAGTAAGGTAGATATATCATTGAGGGTTTCCATTGGTCGAATTCAACCTCTGTCTAGGGGGTAATACTTAGGCCGGATGATCTGATCGGCAGCTTTCCGTGGTTTCTCTGACCAATACCAGGCGAATGCCGGAGTTGTACCTTAACACACGAGCCTTTCTCACCCTTGTCCCCTTCTCTCCTATCACACACTCATATACAATCACCCACACATATGCATGCAATACAGTACTATTGATGTCTGGAGGCCAGTCGGCAACATACGAATTTGTTCTGCCTGGAGTGCAGTATCCTGATGGAGATACCTGGAAGAGGTACCTCCGCAAGCTGATGTGCAGGTCAGCACCAGATCTCACGTCAGTGTGAGAGGAACTCTGCCATCTGCGGAGATAGAGCATCCACAAGAAAAGAATCCATCTGCCTAGAAACAAAGTAGTCAATAATATTGCAGCTTAAGACACAGGTGCATTTTCTTATAAGCTGAATTTCTTACGGTTATTAGGCTGAAAATAGGAGAAAACCAACTGCAAATGCACCTTTCAAGATAGGCAACCCCTCGTACATGCACGTGGCGCGTCCTGCCTTCTGACGGGGCGGTGCGGCGCGGAGCGGTGTAGAGCAGCGCGGCGTTTGCGACGAGACGCCAAATACGGCATCGCTAATACAGTTTTAGCACATCATGTAGAGTCCTGCAGCAGCAAAAATGCAACAAAAACTGAACAAGACCAAACAAACTTATTTTCCAAACAATAACACACACACACACACACACACACACACACACACACACACTGTTCAAGCACAACAAATAAAATTATCTAATATAGCTCTGAAATAAACGACAATAACCAAAACGGGTTTCGCAAATACTGTAATAACATTGTAGAATAGTATATTCAGTACAGTCACATTTACGTGCTATGAAAATCCAAAAAAGTTTCCGTTTCGTAATGAAAGAGTAAATAGCAAACATTTAATGACGGACGACTTCTTCCTTGGAGCTTTGCTGTCGCATGGCGTAGTTGTGTCGTGACGCACTAAGCATGTTAATTCAGTCGGTACGCGCAGTAAGAGAAGACGAATAGCATAATAATTTCCATTTTTCAATCAAAATCGAAATAGTTTAATTGCTCTTGGATATTTTTGGAGTTCCTGGGTATCTAAGGAAGACGTTGATAACTCTCACATGGCTGGAGGTTACATGAATCTTTCAATTTCTATGTGCATTGGAAATTAGCGATATAGACAGGGTCTTGCCTTGAATTAAAAGTAATGAGACTTATAACTGTAACATATGTCTTTACATAAGACACGATATTACACTTCAGCACAGCACACACTTCGGCACGATATTAGCACAGGGCTGAGCGAGCCGATTTACACGCTTCCTATTGAAGAACGATTACGGAAATTTTGCGAACGCGCGCATTCACAGCGTCACTTCGGATCTTCCAGAGGCCATGCTGCGCACCCTCGCGTTCGTTCATCTCCAGAAAAGGAAGCGTGTACATCAGGTCCCTTACAATAGTTCAAAATGGATGCCGTATCTACTAGGTCGTAACTTCAGCGTGAAGAGTAAGCTAATAAAAAAATACGGATTTGGAGACAATGGTTGAGTCATATGGATTCAATGACTTCTGGTGTATAGCTATAGACCATAGGTATATTAGAGCGGTTAACTCCAATACTGTGTGAACGATCTCCATGAAAGTTTGCATATCTACGTGTTCACCCAGAAGGTTTATGTTCTGTTAACTTTGGTGGAACTCTATCAGATGGAGCTGTAGAACAAAACTAAGTATTCATGTCAAATGGAACCCGCAACACTGCAGCATTTTGTAAATTTATATTGTTAAATAAGTCTTAAACGAAGCGTTCTATAACATTAAAAACTAAAATTTTGACACCAAAGGCCTCAAAGAGGCGTTTCCCCTTCCGTGATCTACAGGATGAGATCTTATTGAAACTTCTATTAAATTTTTGCTGGTCCGGTGCATCCCGATATTACCCTACCTGCTCAGAGATCTACAGAATCTGCAACTAAATGTGAATCAGAGGGACAGACAGGCAGAGACACACACAGACAGAGTCAGGCTGAGACAGGGACAGAGAAAGAGAGAGGGAGGAGAGAGATGGAAAGAGTGACGGTGAGAGAGATGGAGAGAGAAAGGGAGAGGGAAGGAGAAAGAGAGAGATGAAGGACAGAACAACATCTGCAGGGTTCCGCTAGAAATAAATAAAACTGGCGAACACATCTCCTGTGTTTTTATATTCCATTCCACAAAGACTTCATTCCACAACGCTCTAACGAGTAATTAGAGCGCGGTTCTGTCCATTGCTGATCCTGAAGACAGCACACGTTTCGCTTCTGGCAGAATTCGGTTCACCTTAAAAACGTTAAACATGGTAAGCGTGAAGAGGGGAGGGATATCGTAAAGTGTCGCTTGGTTCAAGGCGGGCTCTCAGGAGGAGAGGGAGAATAGGGAAGGAGCGGGGACTAGTGTGGGAGCCGGGACGGGGAAGCGCCCGGCTGCCGAATCTCGAGCCCGCAGCCGCGTGTTCCATTCAGTGGAGCGGGCGTGATAGCGGCCTTAGCAACTACTCGCGTCCTATCGGGCGAGGCCAAGCGCGGGTATTAGTGCTCATCAGTCAACGGGAGCTGTCGCGCGCACGCGAATGGCCGCGGCCCACACCAGGTGCGCCGGCTGCTCCCTCCGCATCTAATGCGCCAACTCAGGGTATAAAAGTTCGCCTCAAAGAGGGCCGAAGCCATGTGCCGTTCATAGGTTCAAAGGAATTCTACTAAAAAATCGTCGATATCCTTGCCAGTAATGTTCTAGAATGATAATGCGATAAATTGTTTCCTAATGCAGATAATGGATTCAGCAAGTCGCACGTCTGCCCAAACCATGAGTAAACAAAAAATATATTGCTGCAAAAGTTTTATTTACGCTCCCTAGTTCTTAGTAGACGTTTCAATTATTGCACGAAACACCTCACAATAAAATGTCATGAAAAATTGTGAATACGTTGAGTTAATTCATATTTCTGTATCTATATAATTAAAACAAATGAAAAATATTAGAACGTAGTTCTTAATGCTCTCAATAACTTGATAGCCGATTTAATCCCTTTTAAAATTTTTCCTACGGAAAGCACTAGCGATGCTGAAACTGCACGTACTTTCTTCCACAGTATTTTCATGCAAAGTTACGCGAAAAGTACTCAAATTTTCAAAAAATTCTACATGATTTTATTTCAAAATCTATCTTTAAGGAACAGTTATTTAAAGGAAAAAATCCCTATCTTTAATATTTCAGTTGTAGGAAGACTCCGAAAAATATTTTGTGATTTTCGAAAAATCAAGGTTTTCAACGAACATGAGATTTGCATCACTCTCTTATACACCCTTCACAATATTCAACAACAAAATTTAATAAAAAACGATGGAGCCATTTTTTTGGAAATTTGGAAAATATCCCAGGGTCTTCATGTAAACTACTCCCCAAAATTGAAATATCCGTTTCCAATTCAAGGGACGGTGATATCAGCCAAATCGATTGGAGAATATCAATTTTGGAGAAAATTGTCTGAAGAGTTTAGTCACTAGCGTTGTTCACAGACGGACAAACGTTTTGCTGTCAATTAATTTTTCGGTATGAAGAACCCACAAAACATGGGTTCTGGCTTCACCTCGCGATAGAGGATTTTTTTCTACATTAGTAACTGGATTTATCAACTTTTTCGTTACCCGGGCTCTATAATAAAAGTTTTTCTTACATAACTTTCTCTCTACTCCGTAAGGAGAAAGTAAAAAATAAGGGAAACTTATTTCTTCATTCTTAACAACATATTAAGAAATCATTAAAATTGGAGAAGGACTTCTAGAAACGTTTTCTTGTGTGTAGGGCTATCGTAAATGAGGGAGGGGGAGCAGAGATTCCGGAGCTCAAGTAAACGTGCACACCATACGACATATAGCATTCTCTACTATTCTTGACATTCATTTAATAAATACTAGAAAAAAAGTCTTGAGAGTAATTGCTTAGACCACTGGTGCCACAACAGCCCATAATTTCTCGTATTTTTAAATTTGAAATTTTCGAAAATTCAGACAGTTCGGAATTCTACGGACACAGACTCAGAGACGGACAGTTTTTCCTTCAATCGATTATATATATATATATATATATATATATATATATATATATATATATATAATCGATTTCGAGATTCGTTTTAAGACCACTGGCGAAGCGTCAGGGTAGGCAGAGTAAGCTGAGCCATCCCAAAGAATCTTGAAGAAGGCGCAACATATTAAGGCGCATCATATCTCTTCACTAAACAAAAATAAAATTGTAAATTCATTATGTCGTTTTTTAGCGAATTAATACCGTGCGTACGCCTACCAAGTTAATTTTTCTGTTCTTATGAATATTCAATACGATGTGTCTTCGCCGCCGCCCGGCCTAACGCCGTATGACAGCTGTTGGCCAGGGACGGGGCGCGGGGAAGTGAGCGCGCATGCGCATTAAGTAGGCTGGCTCGGTGACTCGCTCAGAAGTTTAGGCCGGCCTTACAAGTCTATAAGTAATTTAAACTCTTACCGGCAGGTGCTCTCTTCACCACAAGACTGCGTAGAACTTCCGGAAGTGTCCGCTAGAGGTCATTGAGCAACTTCAAATATCACTACTAACATCACGAGTAAAACACTTATTTATTCCAAATTTCAGTATTAGAATTCCTCATTCGCTAATTCATTAAGTACAATACTAAGAATGTTCACTTTTTCTCTCACATTATTTAGCAATGTGTTAACTTAAAGAAACACGATCAGTTAAAAGAACGTAAATTGAAACGTATTTATGGGTTTGTATCGCGGCGAGGATGTGATTCTCCCAGTAGCGTTGTGGAAAGATCCCATCTTAATTAAAGGAAAAAGTTTTGAATGACTATAGTATCCTCTGATATTGAAAACAATCAAAACAAATATTATCCTAAAACATGATTATTTAATTGGCATCAATTTAATAACAGTCGCAACATTCATCAGCACAATGTGGTCGCATCATCAGGGGGTCTGGGACAAAGAATAGAAAAACACATATTTTAAAAAAATCACTAACTCGAAAACATTCAAAGAAAAACAACGAAAGGACTGAAAACGAGACATTTCTAACAATAACCACCAGCGTCGAAATCAAATAGTCAAGTAAGGCTAATTATTTTCGTGCTACGACAGAATTCTGTTTCATGCATTATTTGTAACTTTGCAATTTTCGAAAATCCAGATAGAGCAATGAAAATAAAACCTGTGGCATTTTAAAGCGTTCTTTGTTCTTTGCAAGGAAAAAAGGAAAGAACATTTTTACGGCCGTTTTTGAGAAGTTTTTTATATACTGTATTAACTTTAAGAAATGAAAATCACGCCAAAACCACATTTAAAAAACTTATAGATTTTGAGATATATTTTCAGGATAAGGGCCGGTTGTACGAACTCGGAATAAAGCCGAGATAAATTTTATTCCATGGATAAAGGAAAAACCGGTTGTACGAAGTTCGAATAGTGCTTATTCACGGAATAAACTGATGATAAACTATTCCACTGTTTTGCGGAGATATTCAGTGAATAACGTGAAATAACCTCAAAAGTGGAAGCAGCAGTGAGAACGCGTGTACTGTGCTACTATTTGTATTAGCTGTATTGCATGCTGTAGCAATGGAGTTTTCGAATAGCGATGATGAATTCTTGTTCTGGGTGTATTTGTCTTCGCGAAAACGAAGAAGGTTTCGTTCCAGGCCCGATTTATTGAACGAATACGATGATGACGAGTTTTTAACGAGATTTCGTCTATCCAAATCCACAGCGTTAAGGGTTTTGGATCTTGTGAAGGATGATTTGAATCATCATACAGAGAGGTAAATATACATTTTATATTTGTAGATTGTATATATAAATAATACGTGATATTTAAATAATAAGTATATATAAGTGATATTCTTTTATTAGCTGCCTAGTGCCCTAGAATAGATAGAATCATTTTCCGAGAGTGGATGAATTTTGTGCTCCAATTCCACTTGGACTTGCTGCAATATAATAAAAGAATTCATTTTTTCCATGAAATGATAATTGATAAACAAAATTTGTCTGTTACAAAATTTGTCTGTATTTGTCTGTTTACTGTGTTATACTTTTGTATCAGTATATTTTTCATATAAGATTTTTTTTACTTCGTTATGAAGTATTGTTCAATAATTTTAATAATTTAAATACCAACCATCACATGTGTAAACAGTAGAAAAAATTAAAATGCCACATTTTAATAAAATGCCACATAATCTCTTTTTAGCAAAGTTTGAATGACTGTACTATATAATAGTTGACATTATGTACCAGAGGATATCTCTCTGCTTTTCATTCTTGTATTTTTAGTTCAATGTGTGGTTAAAACAGTGTAACAATGCTGTTTAAAGTGAAATATATTTTTCATGTCACAAGTTGAAGAACAAGAATTTCAAATATTAATTTTTCAACCCAACATTCAATAGCTCATTTTTCAAAACAAGTCGATTAAAAACGATGCGATTTTACTGACACTATTGCACACAGACGAATTTGTGTGATACTTGTGTTATATTAATTTATCACAACCAAGTCCTAATTATTTTTGTTTCGGTGGTTAATATCTTTAAATTTCGAAACTATTGCAATTTCATGGCATAGAAATATTTGGTTGGAATATTGTTTTGGAATATTTCCAGGAAAATTGGGTACATCTTGAATTTACATTTTTTAAATGAATTGCTTTATAGAGTATTTCTTGGTGTGAAGGACAACCAATTTGTGTGACATGGTATTTGTGGTAAATAATTCCCTTTCTTATTTCATATTCATTTTCTTTAAGAAAATTTACATTTGTTTTTAATATTGTAAAACTTACATATCCATATCATGTTCATGGTAATGTCTGGTCTTAATATGCATTTTAAATGGGATACAAAATAAAACATCAAATTGATTCAAATCCTTTTTTTGAAGTATTAGCAATGTATTGCTATTTGTACACAATGCCAGCACTTCAAAGTATCATTTCTATTTCTAAAAAATAGAGTAAATTGTTTAATTTTTTTCATTGTTTCTGGAATACTATAGAGCTTTTGCAATAGTAACTTTGTTTCATAGTACTGAAAACAACATGAAAATTTGAAAATATACATTTTGGGCTTAGTAATGAAAATGCATTTTTCACTTAGTCCCTGTAGGTGATGAAAATACCAAAAAACATAAAGATGAAAAAAAATTTAACGCCAAACTTTCTTAAACTTCTATATTGCTAACTAATGTAATGTCTACAATACTACTTTCATTTTATGGAATATTATAACTTAAATATTTTTGTTACAGAAACCATTCAATTCCTCCTATTACTACTACTCCTATTACTCAACTACTACTGACGATGAGATTTTATGCTTGTGATGCGTTTTTAATATGTATGGAGGATTTCTGTGGCATACACAAATCTACTGCCAGCAGGATTATAAAGAGAGTTAGTGAAGCCATAGCCAAACTAGCTCCTCTATTTATTAATTTGCCACAAGGAGAGAGGCAAAATCAAATAAAAGAAGAATTTTTCAAAATTGCACCATTTACGAGAGTAATTGGCACGATTGATTGTACACATGTACCAATCAAGTCACCTGGAGGAGAGACTGCCGAACTGTATAGAGGAAGAGATGGAAGATTTTCCATCAGTGTTCAAACTGTTTGTGGACCAGACCTCTCCATTTTGGACATTGTGTCAAGATGGCCAGGGTCAACCCATGACCAGACCATTTTCAATAACTCGTGGTTGAAAGCAAAATTTGAAATGGGTAGAATGGGAGATTGTGTGTTATTAGGGGATTCTGGTTATGCCCTGACCAAATACCTATTGACACCAATTTTACGCACAAACACCCCTGCAGGGAATCTGTACAATGAGGCACAGATTCGAACAAGGAACACTGTGGAAAGAAGCTATGGGGTCTGGAAGAGAAGATTTCCAATCCTTGCCAATTGGTTGCGGTTGAAGCAAGATCGGACTGAGGCTGTCATAGTGGCATGTGCAGTCCTACACAACATTGCTATCAAATACGATCTGGAACCTTCAGTCTCGGACGAAATCAACATTTTAATAGAAAATGGGTTACAAAATGAACGGGAAAATGGTAGAAAGGAGAATAGGATAATGGATCACGGGATCGGTCAATTAATGGATTACACTAGTTTGCCAACGTTTCGGAATATTTTATTCCATCATCAGGGCTAACAAACAAAAAAACAATCACAATAAATAAGGACAAACTCTTCTGAACAACAACATAAAAAACATGAATGAACATACATGTAGAAAAATAATTAAACAGATAACTAAATAAATAAATACATTATATACTGTATATCTAAGTTAAGGTCATATAAAGGATACACACCTTACTTTGATTACGTTGATATTTATATTGCTTAATTTCATAGGGTCAGTTATTTGTTGTATTATTTATTTATTTTAATTTTTCTTTTTGTTTTTTAACAATCAGAGTACATGTCAACTGGGTTTTGCACAACGTAAACTCTACAATATTTATCAATGGAACCCTCATATGAAGGAAGCCATTGACATCATTGCCAACACAACCAACCAAATTATTCATTTATTTCATTTATCTATTCATTTATTTATCTTTTTTCTCCTTATATATTATATTAATTTTAATATTTTTGATACATAAATACTTAAAATACTAAAATTATATTATATATATAATATAGATGCCATATCAACCCTGACTAGGGTGGGCAAAAATATATTAAAAAATAATAATAATAAAAAACAAATAAATACATAAAAAGTAATACACTAACAAAATATTAATAAATGAATAAGTTAGTTGAAACCATCAACCTGAAACCCTCAGTATTCTGCCAAACATTTTGATAACCACCATACAGTACTCAATTCTCATGATCCCATTCACATTAAGCTATTGGGATGAATGGGATTCAACACACATTCACCGGAAGTACGTAATATACTATGATTTTCTCTCAATACTCAAGATATCTATTAAGGGTACCTTATTAATAATATAGTAATACAAATAATTGTTAACAATTGTTTTTTTTTCGTAATAAGGGTTCGGATGCAAAGATACAAAATTTTTTAATAAAAAAGGGTAAATAAATAAATAAATGAATAATGATAATGAAACCGGATACGTATGGTTCCGGCATGGAGTTGCTTAGCACGTGGTCCTGACAATACACTGGTTTTTCATTCACTTTCTTTCGGGCCGTGGCCATGGTCGGACCTGCTATGGACGTGGGTGCTTCAGCAACTCTGTTTTGGAGTTGTGCTGTGGAGGAACATTATGTTTGACCAGTATATGTATTAGTAAGGTGTGTATCCTTTATATGACCTTAACTTAGATATACAGTATATAATGTATTTATTTATTTAGTTATCTGTGTAATTATTTTTCTACATGTATGTTCATTCATGTTTTTTATGTTGTTGTTCAGAAGAGTTTGTCCTTATTTATTGTGATTGTGTTTTTTGTTTGTTAGCCCTGATGATGGAATAAAATATTCCGAAACGTTGGCAAACTAGTGTAATCCATTAATTGACCGATCCCGTGATCCATTATCCTACTACTTATTAACGGTCGTGATTTCTACAATGGAGAAAGGAGAATGTGGAGAATAACACTACAAGGGAGCAGTTTATTGCTTACTTTAATAATTTCTTATAAAAATACAATAAATTAATTTTTTAATTTTTTTAAAGTCTCTCTTTTAATTTCAATGTCCAGCAACAAACTTTCTCTTTGCAGCTGGTAGAGATATTCTTCCCTTTCTTCACTTTTCCGTCTTTCCTCTTCCATTGTCCTTAACTTTTCTTCTTCCACCTTTTTTTGTAACAGGTACAAGTCACGCATATAATTTATTTCCATGTGTTTTTTTTTTGTTGTTTTTTTATTCTCTAGAGACTCTTGAGTGAGCAGGGTCTTGCTTTTCACCCAAGGCTTCAAACTCCTCCCAGTTGCAGACAGTTGAGGATTATTCCTCCTCCTCTTTGGCGTCCTGTTTTGAGGACCAGAAACATCGGAACTGCGACCTTCCATTTCTAAAATTTCTCCACTTTCAGTGGACTGAATCTGAGCAGTCAACACAGGGTGGAGCGGATTTCTTAGCATGGCAGGAGTGTGTCGCTCCCACGACACCTGGCTTGCATTTTCTTCATCCATTGGGGCAGCTTCAATGGAAATAGGTTCCAATGGTTCCATCATAACGATGGACACCCCTCCTTCATCGACATTTTCCATTTGGAAAGATGGGGCATCGCTGTCGAATTGACTCTTAGCACCTTCTGCAGATGCACCCATTATCTCCAAAACTTTCTCTAGGATTAGATTTTCTTTCAAACTTACTCCACCACCTCCAGTCTGCAGCCGTTGTTGCCTTTTTCGGGCCTAATACTTTCTTGCGTCCCTTTTTAAAGAATTGTACTTTTGACGCAATAAGTCGGCAGTTCTGTGTATTGTCGTCTGTGCATTATAAACCGACCCTATTTTCTCCCACGTTTTCTTCTAAAAAAAAAGCAAACATGCATATTAGCAACCCACTGCAACAGGTTTCCAAACTTCCTTTTATTCACAAAAATGTACCCTTACTTTATCATTCGAAGTTACTCCATCTGTTTCTTTGTTCTCAAATACTGACTTGTACTCTCTGGCCAAGTTGATTAATCGTAGTGTCCTCCACAGTGTAGTTACTTATTCTTACTCTCTGGGGTGCACTCATATTGATCTGCAAGAAGTCATATTTAAAACGATTCACAAATGTGCGATTATAACAAAAAACACCTGCACAAATTATTAGCCGTATTTAAAGGTAAAACAAAAACTAATATGGAATATTTGTCTTCACTCTCTGAATTGCAATACTATTTACATACTTCCATAACATGCAATGTATCATTTGATTAGCTAGCGCAGGAATAATATGGCTCTTGACATCTGCCTCCTTCCAGTTCAATCATAAATTTCCTTACAAATGAATGTATAGATCAATAACATACAAAACATGTAACATAATACAAACATTACCGTCTAATGACTCTTGGAGGGTAAGCCCCTTAACAATTTTTAATGATTTGTTCTTGGAAAGAAATTGCTTCCCAGGACGAATTCTCTTATGGAATGTATTAAAAGTTATAAGAAAAAACACAAAAAGTAAAGAAAAACTAATAATTCATTCCCATTATGGAGTGTGGAAAGAAATGGCGAAATTAAGCAAAACTTGGATTCAGGGGACAGCAACATATTTTCAAGTTTGAAATGAGCACATCTTTCAAAATGTAATAGACAAGTTATTTGCTATTATTGGAAAATACTCTCAATTTAAAAACTTTCTTTGTTGATCTTTAAAGTTTGCCTCAAATTGCTTAAAACACAAGTTATAATATATTATCCACCGTGCATGAACTCACCTTCAAAATAGTAAAGCACTACAATGCACCAGGTCAGCACAGTATGCTTAGTAATGAAACTGCAAAAGAAATAGCAATGTTTGGTTCAAGAATAGTAAAATATTTTCAAGTTTCAAAATTAGCACATCATTCAAAATGTAATAGACAAGTTATTTGCTATTATTGGAAAATACTCTCAATTTAATAACTTTCTTTGTTGATCTTTAAAAGCTTGCCTCAAATTGCTTAAAACACGAGTTATAATATATTACCCACCGTGCATGAACTCACCTTCAAAATAGTAAAGCACTACAATGCACCAGGTCAGCAAAGTATGCTTGGTGATGAAACTACAAAAGAAATAGCAAACGTTTGATTCTGTGCATTTTATTAAGAATGTGATTGGCTGGCTAGCCATAAAATATTTTTGTTCATTAGTTCTTGGCTAAGAAAAGAAAATGTGGTTGGTTTTAAGATTGTCTGATAATTGCAGATACATATAGTATGCCTCCGATATTATAAACTGGGAATTATAATACAATTCTGCCGAAACTCACCGTATAAATATTTTGGAGAGTTAACAGAACCACGCTTCGAATTACTTGTGGAGAATGCTGGAAAGAAATAGTGAACGTAAGCTACAATTTGGTTCTGGTAAACTTTCTCAAATTATTAATTCAAGACTTATAATATCTTTCATAATATCCTATTTGAACTTACCTTCAAAGTGTCGAAAATCGATGTCGGAACTTTCAACACAGTATGGCACAATTCCATGAGGACGCACACACGCAATACACATACGTTCACAGGGAAACACGGCGATTCATAATGGACGGTAATAAGGCAGGAAGAAACAAAACATGAGTAGCAAAGTATATGTATTTCGACAAAACACTATCGAATGCAGTACCAACTTTCTCTTTCACAGACGCCTCTTCGGATAAACACGAGATAGTTATCCATGGAATAAAATTAATTCGTACAACTCGACGAAGTATTTATTCACGGATAAAGCAATTCCATAGATAACTATTCATGGAGATATCTCTACATCATACAACCGGGCCTAAAACTACTATTTTTCCAAAAACTTGACACGGTCATACCGAATAATGTTTAATTACATGAAAAATAACACAACCCTGTAGATACACTTCTATGAAATATATCCATAAAAAGTAATCGTGGAAACTGTGTAATGGATACTGTTGATGGTTATAAGAGCCATACGAAATGCACAAATGTTTGGACAAATGAAAAGTTTCTTTCATATGTTAGTGGAAACTTAACGAAATTGTGGAAATTTACGAATACTAATACGAATTGTGGAATTTTAGGATTCTTTAATTGCACATGTGTAATGCAGGTTTACGTGCATTTTAAAAGTGTTTCTGCTAACCACTAGGCTAATTTCTAGAAAAGGAAGAGAGTTGTCATGCACACCGTTCTATTTACAAGAAAATGCTTTGATTGTTTTCTTTTCTTAAATTTTGCAATCAATTTTTTTACACGAAGTGTGGTGCTCCTTTGCCACAAACAAACGGCTCGTCTCTACTTATATTGTATTTGCTCTGTAAATTTCGTCCTTTTTCTTTGTTGTTTCTCATTCAAAATATTCAATAGAGCTTCAAATTTATCTTAACACATTCTAAAGTAATGAAATAATTTTCTATCTTCATTAAAATTGGGATTAAATACGAAGTTCTTTTGTCATTCTAGTTCTGTTTATGTTATGTATACAGAATCGAACATTCTTCGCATCTTTTCATCATTTTCTTCGTGTATTAAAAATGAACACAAAAACAATTGCTTCTTTAGTTAGCATTATGTTATTAGCATTATTGCATGTAGTTAGCATTATTGCTTCTTTAGTTAGCTTAATAAAAAGCACGGAGCCTATCTGCCTCCCAAACTTCTGAAGTATCAGTTCCGTCCCGTCAGGCCGTGCCCTCCCGGCGTAGTGCGCACAACCCACACAAAAACTGCCTGCCGCCCCAGCACGCGCATAGCGCTAGACTCATTTCGTTCGCGGGATCACGTCGCCGGAGTAGTGCGTATTCTTTCATGTGGGGTACGGTAAGGGTTAAGAAAGTCATTCTTTTTCGCCAATTCCAATCTGTCATTGTATTTGGTCATCACCCTAAATACTGTCAAAAGTGGTATTTTGGAGCTGAAATGGAGAGAGAGATGCGTGAGTAAATGCTGCGGGTTTGGAATCCCTGGCGACCGAACGTGTTGTGGGGCGGGGGTGGCGGGCGCAATGCCCTTGGGCAGAGGGGCTGGGCCGCGCCGTGGACGAAGGCGAAGGTCGCGTGGCCCCAGGCCCAGGCGCCTCCCTTTTGCTTCATTTGCCCTAATAAGTTTACCTTCCTAATTACGGAGGGCGGGTAATGCAGCCCGTTGTTTGTGGCGCGGCCAGCTTCCGTCTGTCACCGGCAGCGACGCGGCGGCGCAGCGCGACCATGGCCCCGCTCCGCCCCGCTCCGCCCCGCTCCGCCCGGCCCCGCCCCTGGCCCCGCCCCTGGCCCCGTCGCCGCCGCCACTCAGGGTAATTGGGCGGCGCCCGAGGGGCGGTAGCCGCCAGGGGCGACGGAGAACCCTCAGAGCGCCTACTTGCACAGGATGGGCGGTCGTGGCCGCGCCCTCCGCCCACACCCCCTCCCCAGTGCCGCGCCTGCCGCCGCTCCGCACCCTGTCTTCCACGGCGCACGTTCAGCCCCGCTCTTCCTCTCATGAACCCGTGTGCTCCGTATGCACCGCCCGCGCGCTTCGCAAAACCCTGTCTACCTGTGCATCCCCTTCAGCAATTTCAACTCTACAATATTACCCCTTCCCCTTTCGATACGAACTTCTAATTTTCATCGTCTACCTTACGACTGCTTCGTCTGACTTGCGCAGATATTGACATCGATCTACATAAAGAGCGATGCGATTTAGAAAATTCGAATATGTACGAATTTGTATTCTTGAGAGAATAACAATTATTATAAAAAATATAATTTAAACAAAGTTTGCTGGAAAAATTAGTTCTTTAAAAAAGGACATGTACTTTTTTTGAAAAAAAAAAACGAGCTAAATGTGCTTAATTAGTGCCTAATTTCTAAAAAAAATTGTTTTCCCATAAATCGCTTCAAATTGTTTATTTAAATTTACTCCTCATATGTAATAAAGGACGCTAAGAATGTACTGCTGGTCACATTTTCGGCTTTTGTTCCGTTCTTCGAAAATGAATAAAAAGAACGTTTCAAAACTACAAAATTGGAGATTTGTATTTTTGCTTTAAACAAAGCCTGTTGTAAAAAATTAACTCTTTGAAAAGGGTCATGAACAATATTTTTGAAAAAAACGAGCTGATTTCGGTCAATTAGTGTCTGAAAGTTGTGCAATTTCTAAAAAACTGTTTTCCCATAAACTACTCAATTTTTTTCTTTAAAATTTCTCTACAAATGTAATAAGAGACGTAAAAGAATCTGGTGCCAGTCCCATTCTATTTTTCAGTTTTTTCAAAAATTGCAAAAAGTCAACACTTCAAAACTACAATATGGGAGATAGCGATTTTTTATACAAAGTCTGTTGTAAAAATCAGCTTTTAAAAAACTTCATGTATTTTTTTAAAAAAACGAGCTGATTTCGCGTAATGTACCTGAAATTTATGTAATTTCTAAAAAAACATATTCTCAAAACCGCTCCATTTTGTTTCTTTAAATTCTCTCATGTGTAATGACGGGCGGTAAAAATATGGTGCTAGTCCTATTTTCGGCTATCGATATGATCGTTCCTATAGATCGATGTTATTGGAAATTGCACAAAGTAACATTTTAAAGCTACGTAATTGGGGATAGCGATTTTTGATGTAAACAAGTCTGTTGTAAAAAATCAGCTCTTTGAAAAAAGTCTTATACAATTCTTTGAAAAAACGAACTGTTTTCGCTTACTTAGTGTCTGAAATTTATGCAATTTCTAAAAAAATATTTTTTCAAAACCCGCACGAATTTTTTCTTTTATATTTCTCCTCGTAAGTAACAACATATGGTAAAAAGAAACTAGTTATTCTTTAGAATGGTGCAGACTTTCTAGCACTAATTAGCTTCCTGATCTCTTTAGTCTGGGTTAGCTTTTGGGTTATGCCTTATTTTCTTCCCAGCTTCCCATCTGTTGCCGCCCAAAGGACTATTCATATTCTCAATTTTTTGACTCCTTTATGCTAGAACTAAAACAATCATGTCTCAAAGACTATTATAGAAGGGTAGCGTCCGTGTCCCACCAGAATGACCGAGGTGGTTAAATAGGGTGTACGGAGTCAGGGCTGCGGTCCAAGGATTCGCGGGTTCGGGTCACACTCAGGAATTTTAATGTGTTTAAACTTATCTCTCATGAACGTGTTGTTGAAGAAAACTATTAAGAATTCGAGAAACTCAATTGAAAATCATTTGAAGCACTTCTACTCACAAGTACAATCAATACAGATAAATAAACCGGCAGAGTCTGTTTTCGAATTTCGAGTTTGCAACTTTTTCGATTTTCGAATTTGCAACTTTTAAACATTTTTCAACTCTCTTTTTCGAATTCTAAAACGTATGTCACGGCAAACCAGTTGTTGTCTATCTATCCATCTGTATGAACCAACGCAACTAAATACTACTTAATCAATCATAAATATATTTTGTGATGGACCGGATTTTGGTTCATTACAACAAAATTAGGTTAAGGGGGGACAGGCGTTGTTTCTCGTGAACGGGCTCGTAGTATTGCACAAACATGGAAAACACATATTCAAGAACATTAACACTTTATTACAAATTCTTTTAGCAAAACGATAGTAAAAAACAAATTAAATACTTAGTGATTGATAATCTTTGAAATATTATAAACCTTGGTAAATTCACTATTAACTTTCAAGAATGTCAATACGTTATATCTTTGCCTCGGTCTCTTTTATGTCTTACAGGAGCTCCTTTTTATGTAATGAATCGTATCCATTATTGTAAATGTAACATTTACTTATTATTTTTACAAGATAACAATTTAAACTTCTAAAACAGACCTTCTGCCTCACCACATGCATTTGCCTAATCTATTGTTACAAAAAAATGCGACATTCTATTCCTTACACATTCGTCTACTCCCCCACTCAAATGCGTAATAATAATTCCCGTTTGAGACAGTCTTACGATTTCGTTACAAACCAGATTTTTCCCGTTCATCGGCTCCTGGTTGGCCAGCGTGATGGGACGCGTCGGCTTCGCTTCGCTCCGCCTCGCGACCTTGATTTCAGTACCTGCGGCCCCTCTCTGGTCGCCTGCTAGACTCCCACCGTGCCACGACTTACAAGGCGATGACCCTCGCCGTCGATTCAACAATGGATATTTCATAGGGAATGGTTTCTATCCGTTTTATAATGTTTACCTTCCGCACACGAAATGTTTCTTTTCAGACTACTGTACTACGTTACATTACCGGGTTGCGCACGTGGTTTATCTGTTCACATATCACAGGAGGGATTTCTCATGAATTCCCTCAGTATTCGCATGAATACTGAGGGAATTGCATCTGCACATAGTGTCTCTCAGTATAATTGTCAACATCTCCGAATTTGTTTTTCAGACGCCCCGGTGATATATCGCAGTGTTTCTCTCAATCGCGGATACGCTGCCGCTCACGTGTTCATGTGTTCTCGCTGCTCTCCAATCCACACACGATCCAATCAATATTGTTCATCATTCAATCACACTTATTAACTAGCTTTGCGTTTCATCGTTTTGTCCCGATGTAAAGATCGATGCGCTGGATTCTTTTTCACTCCGGTATCTCACTGCCACTGCCACACTCGCGCTCCGCGGCCATTCCCTCTCTCGCGTCAACTGCCTGCTGCCTGCTCTCGTTCCCACGTTCTCTCTGCCTCAACTGACTCGTTGCGAACGATTGGTCGGGCTATAATCATGGCCACACCGCAATTCATAATACACACGTACACTCAGAAACACAAAACACAATACGTTTCAATATATATATATATATATATATATATATATATATATATATATATATGTGACATACCAATATGTCACTGAATATGGTACAATATTTATTATAAATGGCGCACCAACTGGGGCTGAATTTCTTTTAAATCATTCAGATTATTTCAAAATGGCGCACCAACTGGGGCTGAATTTCTTTTAAATCATTCAGATTATTCAAAATGGCTAGCCCAACTGTGGGGCAGAATTGCTTACAATTTATGACGAAATACTAATTGTTTCATATTGTAACATGTTTAAAAATGGCGCGTTTACTGACGCCGAAGTTGTCATAAATTGTGCACTTATATATTGAAATCGATCTGGAGGAATCTGAAATATAAGAATTGGCATGAAAAACATTTCGTAATTATAAGCAAAGCCAAAACCATTTCATTGCACTACACTGCGCTGCACTACACTGCACTGCACTAAATGAATAAAAATAAAATGATAACAATAATAATAAAGGTAATATTAACAATACTTCTACAACTGATATTTATACTAACAATTAAACAACTTACTTTGTAGGATATACTACTAATTTAACAGTGGAAACAACATTGATACATGTAACCTAATATATAATTAACTAGAAAACTAATTTATTTTTAAACTTGCTCAAGCGTTGAGGAACGGGTTCTAAGATAGTCGCAGGCAAACTGTTCCAGTCTCTAATTGTTCGGTTTGTAAATGAAAATTTGCCGACATCCGTTTTCTGTTTTCTTGTCTTAATTTTATGCATGTGATCCGTTCTACCGAAGTATGAAGGTTTTCCTAAACGACGGTGTATTTCATTCCAAGCAGGATAGCCTGTGTATGCTTTGTACATAGCATAGAGTCGCAGCTTCATCCGCCTCTTTTCGAGTGATTCCCATGCACCTCTATTTTTTGATCCCCTGAAAGTAAATTTCGATGCTCTGCGCTGGACCTTTTCTAGATTACCTTGCTGCGATATTCTGTACGGGTCCCAACATACCGCGCCATATTCTAATACGGGTCGGACTAGTGACATATAAGCTAATTCTTTACCTCTCACTGTACTCTTCTTTAGGATCCGCATGACGAAATGTAGAGATCTCCAGGCTTTTCCCACAACGAAATTTACTTGATTTTCCCAGCTCAATTTACTATCTAATTGAATTCCTAAATATTTGCAAGATGTGACTGTAGGTATGACTTTGTTGTTCAATTTGTACACAGTTTCACCATAACTTCGACCCCTACCAAACGTGATGGCTTTACTTTTGAAACTATTTATTTCCATGCCATTTTTTTTGCCCAGGAGTGTAATTTGTCTGTATCTCACTGCAAAATATACACGTCCTCCTCTGATTTGATAACCCGATAGATCATACAGTCATCAGCAAAGAGTCTTACGTTTGAAGCTAAATTTTTTGGCAAGTTATTCACGAAGGCGAGAAACATGAGAGGCCCAATGACACTTCCTTGTGGAATCCCTGACGTAACACTTGCGGAGGTTGATACCTGTAGATATCTTCCGATTCGAACCTGCTGTTTCCTATCACGTAATAGTTCATTTATCCAAGCCACCACCCTAGTGTCTATACCCGAATCTATTAATTTATTTACAAGACGATCGTGAGGAACAGCATCAAAAGCTTTGGCAAAATCTATTACTATTGCGTCTACCCTTCCACCTTTATCAATTTCGTCGGTTAGATCTTGTAGAAGTGAGACAAGCTGACTCTCGCAGGAGAACCCGTTTCGGAAGCCGTGCTGACCTTGATAAAGCCATTCCTTGCCCTCCCATTCTTTCCGGATGTAGGTAGTAATTAGTTGTTCCATGAGTTTGCATACGACTGACGTGAGACTTATCAGCCTATAGTTAATAAGTGCCGTTTTATCGCCACTTTTAAAAACAGGTACTACGAGTGCTAACTTCCATTATTACCAATTATTTACGATTAACATTATTACCAATTAAACTGTTTGAACCATCTAACCATCCCACACTTTTATGCAATAATAATATACCAACATTCTACATCCTACATTTTCCCATTCACAGTTATTATTATCCAACATTAATCAATTACAATCTATCCCTTCCTCAGTACACGGTTGTGATTGCTCTTACGAGGGTTCTGGCCATACGGCGCTTCTGTGGCGTTTGCGTGATTATGTAGTAGTATACTACTACATAATACAGCGGAGCTGTTAGAAATAATACGAGCAACTTCGTGATTTTTGTAGCACACCTAGTTTCAATTCTCTTTAACCTCTCTTTGACCTCTATATCCTTGACAAGTGATCAATAAGTTCTGCCTTTTGGGCTGCGGAATTATTAGATGCCAGATCATCTATTTTACCAGATTCCCCAGTTTTCACACCCCTCGATTCGTATGATTGATTGTTTGGTGATCGCAAGCTTGTCCTCTATTACGATCATTAGTCTTGTACGTGTTGCGTTATATCCGGCGAGGTAGTGGTGTTCCTTCCTAGTTGGAAGGTGAGATCCGGTGGCAACCTACATGACGGTTTGTGCGATTATCTTCGGGCAGTAGTTTTTACTAGCAGAACACGTCCCAACCTGAACAAGCTCTAAGTTCCCGACTGGTCTCTCGACATGTGTGATAGTGTAGTTCTTGCTGTTGTCTGAGTGAGTAAGGGGAGAGGAAAGGAGAAGGAAGAGGAAGGAAAGGTCGCGGGCAGTTCGTGTCCGTTTGATAATTTTTTGCTTTGGCGTTCGGCTGGTTTTGATCAGTGAAACCTCGAAAAACGTACAATCAGAGCGATTGGCCTCTAGAATCCTTCTCCAGCCAGATGTGGGATTAAACGTAGCTATGAAGATAGTGTTGACATTGACAATGCTACCACTAAGCTTTCGCTCCCAGTAGAACTATTCTACCATGTTCAAACCTTCTTCTGTTCCCCTCATGATTTTGTCAGGGTGAAATCCACACCTGTCTGTATTGTCCTTGCAGCAGCCCCAGTTCCCTTGTCAAAGCTCCAGGGTGATGGTGTCACGAAACGCTTTGCTCTTTTCCTGTTTCTCCTGCTTCTTGTTCTGCAGCACTTCGGTGCTACAGCATTCGACAAGTTAGGGCATCCATACTCGTTTATGAGCTAATTCCTCTATTTGTAATTTCAGGAACCGATGTTCCATCCCAATTCCCGTATGACTCGCATGCTGCTAGGAACGCGTTTAGTTCTCTCTTCCAGACGTATTCTTCTGACACACTTGTTTCGCCTGGGTAGGCGACACTGACCAGATCCTTTCTTTGCCCCTTTGGGGAGACTGTAGATTCAATGCGTCTTCGGGTGTGCGAGGGAGTATTGGGGATTTGCATTACGCTTGCTGGGGTTTGTTGATTACTTGCCTAAATTACCATGACGTTCATGCAGTGGGATCTGGTTATCGGGGGTACCATTGGTGTTTTGTGTTGGTGCGGGTGGTCCCGTCCCACTTCTTTTCTGGTAGACCGGCTCTCGACTCTTGTTCGAAATCCGCGTACATGTGAATTCTGACAATACATTTTCAATTCCTGCTTAGGTAGCTCAGGGCATCAATTTATGTCACTGCAGTGCCTCTGACCTGAAGGCCCTAGGGTTTGAGCCCCGACGGCGGCAGGATTTTCGAAACTAGCTTATGAGCTAGGTCTAGATCACCCGATGTCCAGAAGAGAATTCTAGAAGCCGGTTGCTCTGATCGATAGTTTTCCGTGTTTTCTCCGATCAACTCCAGGTGAATGCCGGATCAGTACCCTAACAAGCGCATCGCGCGCGATCTTTTCTTCCCCTTTCATGTTCTATTTTAATCCTTACTTACACATACCTACATGCAGTACAATCCCACACATACCGGGTGACCAATCGGTAGCTTAGAGCTTGCATCGGCTGGGGCGGTGCCCTGCTGGTGGGATATATCTGTTAGGGGAACCTCCCCCCAAAGCTGACGGGTAGGTCGTCGTCGGATCTCGCCGTCTATCGTGAGAAAATCATCGCCACATCGCGCAATAAAAACATGCATTACACTTACGGCGTTGATGACCTTAGCAGTTGACGTTCCCCAAATCCTAATCCATCAATCATTTTCAGTCATTACGTTTCATGCATATTGTGACGTCGTGGGCACACCACAGCAATCACAGACACGAGCTTCAGATATTTACAGGTTTATTAATGATTATTTACAAATAAATAGTTTGATCAGTTATTTGCAGCTCTGATAGAACCTATCTCCTGAATCGCAGGAGCGATCCTTAAATGCTGCAAGATCTGCCTGACTCGTGGCCCTCGCCACTCCGCAGCGAGCTTACGCACACAGCATAGAGATCCGTGACGTAGGTCACCCATGGAAAAAATGTTGCCCAGAGGCGTCCCAACACATGGATTACCTATCATGCCGGGTGAACAATGGGTAGAATCGCTCATCTCCACACCGTGCTGGGCGCAAGTTTTGTGCATTCGCACGAGGTTTTCATTCAGCTCAAAACCCACCCGCGCGCTTTGCGCTCTGACTTATATACCTTTAAAACACGTGACACGCAACGTCATCTTGCGTTCGCGCGGCAATTCACGCCACGTGGCTGTCGCGAAGCCATGCATTTTGGGCATACCTTTTCATGGATTTCTGGAAGTTCCCAAAATACCTCGGGGTGCCTCCGCTCGTAGCTACCGTCTATTCTAACTCTCCTTACTTTCTCCTACCGCCATTCACTGCCTGCCCTAATCCTGCCACGCGGTGCCTGCCAGGCGCCGGCCTTCCTGCTTACAGCAATACAGTATGTTACATTATGCATGTTTGCACCACATTTGCAACCATATATACTTAAAAGACTTTTAGTAATACATCAATCGGTCATTTCGTCGTAAAACATCTAAAATCCAAGATAGTTCTATAAAATCACTTTCACTTTTTCGCCCTTACTATGTAAAAGAGAAAATATCGAAAATATCTTGCTCTGGAAAATGGCAAATTTTAGACAGAAAAACTCTTAATTCCCGGCCATAAAAATGGTATAGTGGATAAATGTTATTCCTATACATAGAAAATTACTTCCTGTAACACGTTATGTAGTCAGAACGCATGTTTTATGGGTCCTTGATACCGAAAAATCGTTTGACGGCAAACGTCGTGTCTGTCCGCCTCCCTATTCGTGTGTTCTGGCAAATAGAAAAAAACAAATTGGGTAAGTAAGCTAATGCTTTGTGTTTTTACTTTCTTGCCTACTATTTATTTACGTAGTAAAGTATTGTAATGACGGAAAGTGGCGAAATTTCTACACAGAAACCCGTATTGTTGTTGAGTAAGGTAATACAAATAATGTGGGAAACTAGTATGTGCTGTTGCAGTGACACTGGTCAAATCATCCATCACACGACAACTGAAAGTGTAGATCAGAATATCTTGTTGTTAACATCTCGTTATAGAGAGAGGGTGTGATGGAATTCATGTTACTCGTATGAATAAAAATCTTCGTATTGCTTTCGCGAGTTTGTATTGCTAGAACTTACAATGTATTAAAGTTCAAGTATAATAAATGAATAATATATTGAAAGACTTTATCTACAACAAGGTGGTAATATCAGCCCCTACGTTTATTTTGACTTAAAAAATGAATTAAATGCCCTTTTACAAAACAAATATGATAACAATCATCAACATTTGTGTAAACTATATAAAAGTATGAAGTTTCTTAATTGTTCAGAAAGTGGGTAAAAAATCAATAACTTAAACAAGTCATATTTGAAAAAAAACGTTATGTGCTGGTATTATGAGCCCCCTTAATATATTAATTAATTCAGGGGTTTAGAGAAACTAATTACTTACATATGTAGATGCTATTTTATTACAAAAATCTTGGAAAATAAAAAATCATTTACAAAAATCACAAATGTAAATGTCCTTTTCGGTTCTGGGGCACAGTCATAGTGCGCCCTCATTTCACACAATTCCCTGGGGCAACAGCTCTCTACGGTGGTTGACTGAGAATGGTGCCCCACACAACAAAAACGACGGTTGGCCATCACAGAGGCTTTCCACCCTTACTTGTGATCCCAAAATAGAGACTTTTGAAATGAGAGTAGTCTGATTCCTCATCTTCACCAAGTTTCCGTTTGAAACCTACTAGCTCATGTGGTATTTTGATTTTCTTCCCGGTCTGTTTTGTGCTTTTCGCTTTTCCATCTTTATCTTGTATATGCCAGCCTTATGCCACCATAAGAGCCTCCTGGTAAGGAGATGTTGTGGTAAAGGGTGCCTTTGAATCTAAAACGTGCTTGTAGCATATCCGAAGCAATCTCGCGAAGCAATCCAGCGAAAAGCTCGAAGCACTCCCTACCGGCTCCTGTAACTTTTGAACGGTTCGTGTTATTGCAATGCAGTTTTCACGAGAGTGCATGAGGGAATGTGGGCAATTGATAAGTGTATTTATTTATATTTTATAACTTGTATTTTACGAGATATTTGTGGTAACTTTGTTTTTTCAAATAAAACAATACATATTTTTTCAGTCTATCATGGCCAGGGTAAAATGAGGAATTCAATGATATACATATTGTCATATGTTAGATAAGCATTTTTTGAATAATTTTGACTTTTTGCGTCTCATGTTTAACGGATATTTTGAATGTAACAGACCTCCACGCAAGGCCACGCAGCGCTCCACCAGCAAACGCGCGCTCGGGAAAGAGAAGTGGATTTTAGTATTTCATAATACCAAACATATTCCAAATATTCACAAAACTATTGCAATTTTCTCCTGGACTCTGCTTTCCATACCTCCGCGTTTTCCGATTTTTTGTCTTTCGCTGATTCAAGGAATTGAAGGATTGAAAATAAAGGTTTTTCATAAGTATGTTTTGTAATAAAATTGTTTATTACTTCAACTCCATTAAAGGGGTTTTACATCGCAGGCTGTTAATGGGATCTTGAAACAAAACACAATAAGATTAAATAATTAAGATTGTGCAAAGAATATTGCACATTTCCGGCAAACAATTTTAATGTTTATAAGCATATAATAATAACAGCGATGTAAACATAGGGATAGTTATTATCATTTCCTTCTTGCATTTTTTCTTTTTATAAAGTGTTACTATATTCTCATTAACAGAAAAAATGTTAAAAATGTGCATTTTTCTTTGTACAATCTCAATAATTTATTATTATAGTGTTTAGTTTCCAAGACCCAATTAATATCCTTTGGAATGACACCCCTTTAAATGAAGTTGAAATAACAATCTTATTTCAATACATACTACTTCTAACAAATCCATATTTTAAATCCTTAATACAAAAATCTGAAAATGCGGAAGGATGGCAAGCAGAGTTCAGGAAAGAACTGCAAAATTTTTCTGAATATTTGGATTATGTTTCGTATCTTCAAATACTAGGACCCTTCCCCTTCTTCGAGAGCGCGTTTGCTGGTGGAGCGCTGCGTGACCTTTCGTGTCGGACTGTTACATTCAAAATATCCGTTAAATATGAGTCGCAAACAAATCAAAATTACTAAAAAAATGCTTATCTAACATATGACAATATATGTATCATAGTGAAGTGTCCAAATTCCAAAACACCAGGGTTCAATAAACAATTTATTGACAGAAACAGGTACAGAGCTATAGTGCCGGATATCCAGGAGAATAGGTAGAGAGATGAAGCCGTGTCGTCGTAAATCCAGGACATGTACCACTATACGCCGAGTCACCAAGTTGCCGAAAAGGAAAGTCCGTAGTCGTCGCGCAGTTGTCGTAGTCTATCACTATCCACACCGTAACCACCACTTAACCACAGTATCGTCGCTCTATCACCGCTGCTCACTCGCTCACTCTCTGCTTCCTCAGCTCCGCGCCGAGGCTTTATAGCTGCCCTGGGCCGTAGGCCCGCCGACTGGCTGTGTAGTAGGGGCGGGGTTGAGTCTCACCCCGCTCGCTCAGGCGTGGCGGCCGCACTCAGCCGAGCACCGCTGGCCCGCGCTTGTTGTTGACCGCTGCCGCCAGGGGCGGTAACGCCCTACTGACGTGCTCCTGTGGCGGCACATTCAATTATGTGCGGCCGGTCACGACACATAGAATACGTCTTTTTACGCTCGTCATGATATACTGAAAAATATGTATAATTCCATTTGAAAAAACAAAGTTACCTCAAATATCTCGTAAAATGCAAGTGATAAAATATAAATAAATGCACGTGTCAATTAGCCCCATTCCCTCATCTACTTTCGTGAAAACTGCATTGCAATAACTTGAACCGTTCAAAAGGCATCCGACAATAGGTATTTTACTGGGGAGAATTAGCCGTTTTCTGGTGCACGATTACGTAACTTTATCTTCTTTCGAAGTAACTGCGTGAAAGTAAAAATGAACCTGTCACATTTCCGGAAAACTCTGTATTTTCGCAAATTGCAAGAATATAACATTTCAAAACCACAAAATTGAAGACAAAGAATTTTGCTTAAAACCAAATCTGTTTAAGGTAACAAAACAAAAGCTCTTTAAGTAAGGTCGTCTACAATTTTTTGAACATTCGAGTAGTTTTCATGAAATATGCGTTTCAAATTAATGCAATTTATAAGAAAAAACATTTTCAATTTTTTTTTCATTTTCTTCCGCAGACTGAAGAAGGAACGTTTAATAGAATGGAGCAGGTTTCGTTTTCGTTGAACTTAGCATTTTGGAACACATCTGTCTTCTTGTAGTTCTGTTTCTAACTAAACAGTTATGAAATCGCCATAGTGTTAGTTGGAAATTGACAAGAAAATTCTTCAGTATCATTTTTGAGCTACCGGGTGCGGTAGCTTAGTGCATCAACTGATGTCACCGCAGCGTCACTTCGAGACGGCGGCAGGATTTTCGACACTAGTTCCAATTCAGCTAGGTCCAATTCAGTCGCTGTCTGGAGGAGAATTCAAGCGGCCGGCTGCTCTGATCGGTAGTTTTCCGTGGTTTCTCCGATCAACACCAGGCGAATGCCGGTGCAGTACCCTAACAAACGGGCCACGGACCGCGCGAGATATTTCCTTCCTCTTCCTTGTCCTATCGTCTCCCCTTACACACAGACACACTTACACTAACATGCACTACACTACCACATATTCCGGGAGACGGGTCGGGAGCTTACAGCTTGTCCCGGCTGGGGCGGTGCCTCGCTGGTGGGAGAGTCCTGGTTAGAGTGAAACCCCACTAGCGGACAGTAGGTCGGTGCCGGATCTTGCCATCCAGTGGGGGAAGATCACCGCCGTCTCCCGAGAAAAAAACTTGCACAACACTAACGGGACTAATGACCAAAGCAGTTGACGTGATTGATGTGTATGATGAAGTTATGTTATATGAAGTTAAATATGAATTAATGAAGTTAAAAGTAAAATGAATGTAACATTATTTCAAAAACTTAAAAAAAACTTTTCACATGTTATCATTAAGTATTTTTAAAACTTCAATATCAAAGTCGTAGAGAAAGTATAGTCTTCTACTTGCGAAGAATGGCTATTATTCACTCGTGGGAATTCCGACACTCGCTCCTACGTCGCTCGCGTCGGAAACATCCACTCGTGAATAATAGCCATTATTCTACGCTCGTTGCAGAATATACTATTCAATTGATTTTATTTTTACTTTATCGTGTACATGGTATAGAAAAGTCAATGCCTAATGTGTAAAAAGATCTATATCGTGTTTTCGACGGATATACAGGTTTTGGGTCCCTAAAACAGAGGTGTTTTTTTAACGTTCGTCCATCTGTGAAGAACACTAGAGCCTAAGCTGTACACGGTAGCTCAGTGCATCAACCGATGTCACTGCAGTGCCTTTGAGCGGGAGGTACTAGGTTCGAATCCTGACGGCGGCAGGATTTTCGACACTAGCTTTTCAGCTGGGTCCAATTCAGTCGCTGTCTGGAGGAGAATTCTAGCGGCCGGCTGCTCTAATCCGTGGTTTCTCCGATCAACACCAGGCCAATGTCGGAGCAGTACCCTACCAAACGGGCCACGGACCGCGCGCGATCTGTCTTTTCTCTTCCTTGTCCTATCCTCCCCCTTACACTGACATGCACTACACAACCACACATTCCGGGAGACCGTTCGGGACCTTAGAGCCTGTCCCGCCTAGGCCGGTGCCCCGCTGGTGAGAGGTTGGCGCCGGATCTCGCTATCCAGCGGGGGAAGATCACCGCCATCTCCCGTGAAAAACATGCAATACTAACTAGACTAATGAGACTAACTAGACTAATGACCAAAGCAGTTGACGCGCCCGGAAACACGAAAAAATCAACCAAAAAAATCAAATGGATATTCCCCGATACATTTAACTGATTTCACAGCCCCTACGATATGAAGTGGATTTTACATTTTCGGGATACTTTATGAAGCGCTAGGGAGAAATTCAATTTTTTCTCAAAACTGCTCCAATTTGTTTCTGTACATTTTTTCTCGAATAGTAAGGAAAGTACGGTTTTTAGAAATGACATAAGCGATTTTCATTCGAAATGTCGGAAATTGTAAAATTTAAAAATTTTATGGTCTTCACTTCCCTACCCTCCTACAATAACATTATTAATTATAGATTTATTTCTGTATCATATCTCATCATAATAAATACTTCTTTAAACAATATCACGTAGAACGTTTTGAAAATACAAGAAAATGAGTGTATTTTACATGAAATTGTGGCATTAAAAACAATGAATAAAAAATATTTTCTCAAAGAGGCTCCAAATTTTTCTTTGAATTTTGTGCTCGTTTAGAGAAAATTTCGTTTAATGGTAAGGCGTAAGTCCGAATATCATTGAAACCTTTAAAATATCACAATTGCAAATGTAGTGTTATTACTAAGGGCCTGTCTTCGAATCACGGCCGCGGACAAAACAAATGGGGCTACAGAATGGCACAGACTTTCTTGCAGTAAAATTTTGTAATATCCTTTTCGAATTTGCGCCATCCTCTGAGCGTCTTCCATCTAACGCCGCCCTAAATATATATTAAAAATAATTAAATAATTAATGTATAATATACAGTATAAATTAATAATTAATTAATTTATTTAACTCGATAGAAATATATTTCTGAAATTTTTAACATTTTCGGTTTCCCAATGGTAGATTCGAAATATTACTTTCATAATATTAAACAAGGGTAAAACCTAGTCCTATATCGAAATTTTCGTTGAAAAACATGAAACCGACATAAGCAAAAATCTTTTAAGATCTACTGTAAATGCGAAATTTGAAGCTCTATTTCACAGGAATCTTTTGTGTTTTCGAAAAACTTAATTGCATGTCATTTGAAGAACTTTCACTCACAAATGCAATAATGAATACAAATTGCTGGATATGTGCATATTAACTGCGTGAGAGATGTTTTTAGAAAATATTTGAGAGGCTAGTAAAAATTACATTTTTGTAACACTCGCAATAACAAAAGAATAGAGCGAAATAACTTGTATGTAATCTCGTAGAGTACATTTAAGACTATCCCTACCAAAAGTTTAAAGAAAAAATTGGAGCCATTTTCAATAAAATCTTGTTTTTGTTATTTTTAATACTGCACTATGACACGCAATATTGCGCGAAAACTATTGAACTTTCAAAAAATTGTACTTGAACTTAATGAAATTCAGAGTTAACCATGAAAATCGGACTATGCCATTTTTATAAGTGTATATTATTCTATTCTTACAGGAAATTTAAAGAAAAAAATTGGAGTCGTTTTTGAGAAAATTTTGAATATGTCAGTGGCGCTTCATGTTTTAAAGAACCCCCCACATTTTAAAGAAAGTATTTCAAAATCACAGCGCATCGAGTGGTACCAGATCGACCGGGGAATATCCATTTTGGAAAAAATCCTACATACAGTTTAGGCACTAGTAGTACAGACGGACAGACGGACGGACGGACGGACGGACGGACGGACGGACGGACGGACGGACGGACGGACGGACGTTTCGAAGAAATAGGGACTCCAGGGGTATCAGGGACCCCAAAACGAGTATTTCCGTTGAAATCTCGAAATCGATTTTCCGCAACATTACATAACTTTCTCTATACTACGTGTGTTTCTCCGTATGTACGTACATATACGAGAAAAAGTGACTAGAGGTGCTACAGAATGGAACAGACTTGCTCGAATTAAAGTTTTCTAATTTCCTTAGGGTAAACTGGTTTTACAGACCCGCCCCATCCTCTTGCCAGCAGCCATCTATCGCCATCAAAAGTACATTTTTTTGAAATTTTCTCAACCTTTCGATTTCCAAATAGTGCTTGTTCCGCACAATCCATCTTCTTCTTGGGCGACCTGGATCTCTTCTTCCTCGGGGGCTATATTTCATTACTTCTCTTGGAAATCTTCCATCGGTCATTCTACGTGTTCTTTCCATTTCATTTTATTTTCTTCTATGCGGGTAGTTAATGGGAAGATATTGAATTCGCTTCGTATACCACTATTTCTTATTCTATCGAGTCTAGATTTTGAGTTTTCGACAAACATAATTTCAAGTCATTTTAAGGACTTGCACTCACAAATTCAATATTGTCTACAAATCAATGCAAATGTGCATATTAACGGCTTGTGAAATATTAAAAAAGTACATTTGTGTAATTTTTCAAAAAAACAAAAGGATACCCGAAAATGAACCTTATTGAAAGAACTGAATATGAACAACAAATTTTATTTGAAGGAAAAATCCTTATCTTTAATTTTTATATTTATAAGAAGATGCCGGAAATATTTCAAACATGAAATTTTTGAAAATTCTGAGTTAATTCTGAAATTCGGACATATTCCACCTTTTTAAGTGTATTTTAATATTTTCTTACAAGAAATTTTAAGAAAAATTTGGATCCGTTTTTGAGAAAGGTTTGAAAATGTCTGGGAGTTCATATCATATACCCCCAAATTTTAAAGAATGTTTTTCAAAATTTCAAAGCTTCAACTAGAGGACATGATGGACAGGTGTTTCTTCAATATGGCAAAATATCCTACGTATGGTTTAGGCGCTAGTAGTGTTCACAGACGGAGGGACGGAGGGACGGAGGGACGGAGGGACGGAGGGACGGAGGGACGGAGGGACGGAGGGACGGAGGGACGGAGGGACGGAGGGACGGAGGGACGGAGGGACGGAGGGACGGAGGGACGGAGGGACGGAGGGACGGAGGGACGGAGGGACGGAGGGACGGAGAGACGGAGGGACGGAGGGACGGAGGGACGGAGGGACGGAGGGACGGAGGGACGGAGGGACGGAGGGACGGAGGGACGGAGGGACGGAGGGACGGAGGGACGGAGGGACGGAGGGACGGAGGGACGGAGGGACGGAGGGACGGAGGGACGGAGGGACGGACGGACGGACGGACGGACGGACGGACGGACGGACGGACGGACGGACGGAGGGACGGAGGGACGGAGGGACGGAGGGACGGAGGGACGGAGGGACGGAGGGACGGAGGGACGGAGGGACGGAGGGACGGAGGGACGGAGGGACGGAGGGACGGAGGGACGGAGGGACGGAGGGACGGAGGGACGGAGGGACGGAGGGACGGAGGGGCGGAGGGACGGAGGGACGGAGGGACGGAGGGACGGAGGGACGGAGGGACGGAGGGACGGAGGGACGGAGGGACGGAGGGACGGAGAGACGTTTTGAAGCAAACCATTTTTTTGGCATTCGGGTACCACAAAACGTGTATTTCCATTGAAATCGCGAAATCGATATTCCACAGCATGTAATGACATTTATTTACAATATTTGTTCTGCTATGTAGGTGGTTTCACTAACTTAGATCTTAAACCTAAACTTATACTAATCTTACAAACTATCATTTACATTTTACGCTTATTTACATTATTTACAAACTTTTGTGCTTCTAATCTAAGATACAAACGTTTACATACTTGCAGGCTAACCTTACGGCAAACTACTTAATCTACTCTATACTACGTATCTTACCCCATATATACGTACTTATACGAGAAAATTAGTGGTGCTACCGAATGGAACACTTTCTCGTATTAGTTTTCTATTTTGTTTGGTCTGGTCTAGCTATTCGGACTTCATACACTCGCTAGCTATAATCTATCGTCGTCGCCCAAATTACTTTTTTTAAAATTTTCCCAATTTTTCAGTTTCCTAAAAGTAGAAGCGAAATATTACTCTAAGAATATTAAAGCAGAGTAAAATCTCGTCATAAATGCCAATTTTCATAGTAAAATTTTGAGCCGTTTTTAATAGAACGGCAATTATGAGTTACTGTAAATGTGAAATTTAAAGCTCTTGTTCACAGGAATATATCGAGTTTTCGAAAAACTTCATTTGAAGTCATTTGAAATATTTCTACTCACAAGAGAAGATGAGAGATATTTAAAAATACATTAGTGTAATTTTGTGAAATAACAAAATATTTGTGAAATAAAAAAAGAATACACCAAAATGAACTTTGTGTCATATTAAACAGCGCAATTAAAACTACACGTTGGAAAACTTTGGAGAAAATATTTGGAGCCATTTATGAGAAAATGGCACTTGAACGTTTCTCAATATGCTAAAATTTGAACTCACTTTAAATGACTCCTGAGAATTTTTTTCTGACGTTATTTAAAGCACTTATATTCATAAATACAAGTGTGAACAAATTGCCGCTGACGTAAATATTAACGACATGAGAGACAAGTCAAAAAATTATATTATTATAATTTTTGAAAAAAACAGCAAAAGAAAAGGGGAATGTGGTGTTTATGTCAACTTAGAGAGTACATTTGCCACTATCACTACCAAACGTTTAAGAAAAAATAATTGTAGCCGTTTTTGATTGGTTGGTTTTTAGTGATTCTGGGCATGTCAACTACTGAGGTCAATAGTTCGGCAAGTGTAGTGGCTGTTTGTTCCTCGGGAGATGGCCATGATCTTCCCCCGCTGGAAGGCGAGAATTGGTGACGTCTTACCGAAGGCTAGCGTGGTTTCCATCAACCAGGTATCTCCCACCAGCTGAGCACCGCCCCAGCCGGAACAAGCTCTAGTCCCGTACCGGTCTCATGGCATGTATGGTAGTGTAGCGCATATTAGTGAAAGTGTGTGTAAGTGGTGAGGATGGGACGAGGAAGAGGAAAGAAAAATCGCGCGAGGTCCGTTGCCTGTTTGTTAGGGTACTGCTATACATTCGCCTCGTGATGATCAGAGAAACCACGGAAAATACCGATCACAGCATCCGGCCTCTTGAATTCTCCTCCAGACCCTCTCCTGCGACTGAATTCTACCTAGCTGACAAGCTAGTGTCGAAAATCTTGCCACTGTCTGGTCTCGAACCTTGGGCCTTCCGGTCAGCGGCACTGAAGTGACATCAGTTTATGCACGTTGCCACCTCTTCCAGTGGACTCGTTTTTGAGAAAATTTTGAAAATGACTCAAGTGCTTCATGTAATGTATTCACAATTTTAAAGAATGGTTTTCAAAATTCCAAAGCTTCAACTAAAGCCATATGGAATGGTGTTTCGTCATATTGGAAAAATTCCTAAGCATGGATTAGCCGTTAGTAGTGTTTATAGTTGGACAGACGGGCAGACAGAAGGACGGACGTATTGAAAAAAACAACACTTTACCGGTATCAGCGGACCCCAAAGCGTGGCGGCGATGGTGTAGCGGTTAGCGTATCGGACTGCTATACCCAAGTTCGCGGGTTCAAACCCGATCGAAGCCGTACGAAGGCGAAAAAATCCTTCGTACGCCTTCCTTCGGAGGGGAAGTAAAGCCGGCTGTCCCATGTTAGTACATGTACTGCATGTAAAAGATCCTCAAGCCTAAATGATGCCTCTGAGCTAAATTCAAATCGCCTGTTTCGTCGCCCAAGTAATACCTTCTTTCTCTTCTTGAAAGGAGCGTAACGGAATTTGCGTGGTCAGACGGAAGAGCAGGACTCAAGGCCTGAGTCTCGCCACGTAAAATAAGGCAAATTCAATTCAATTCAAAAGCCTGTATTTCTGTTGAAATTTGGAAATCGATTTTACGCAGCATTACAGAACATTCTCTACGTTACATAAACTTATTTTTCTACGTATATATTACTCCGCATATACGAACGTATACGAGAAAGTAACTAGAGGTGATACAGAATGGCACAGACTTTCACGTAGTAAAGTTTTCTAATTTCCTTGGTGTGGGCTTGCCCCATCCACTAGCCAGCTGCTATCTATCGCCGACCAAAGTAGTGCGTGATTTAGGAAATTATCTCAATTTTTCGGAATACTAATAGTAGCACCGAAATATTGTTTTAAAAATATTAAAGAAGAATTGTCCTAAGTAAGAAATATTTCATTGAAAAATTTGGAGCCGTCTTTAAGAAAACGGCGTTAAGCGTTATGTGAATGCGAAAATTGAAGCTCTTTTTCACAGGAATCTATTGAGTTTTCGAAAAACGCCATTTGATGTAACTTGAAGATCTTCCACTCACAAATTCAATAATGCATACAAATCCATTGAAATGAGCGTATTAACGCCGTTAAAGATATTGAAAAAAATTATATTTGTGTAATTTTTGAAAAAGCAAATGAATACACCAAAATGAACTTTACGTCATGTTAAATAGTGCCACTATCCGTTGTAAACCTTTGTTAAAGAAATTTGGAGCCATTTTCGAGAAAATGGCGTTCGAGCCGAATTCTTAGCTTATTTTTACTGAAAACTGTTGGGTTTTCGAGAAACTTTACTTGACATTATTTAAAGCATATGTACTCATAAATACACTAACGTGAAGAAATCGCCTCTAATGCAAATATTACCGAAGTGAGAGACAAGTAAAATAAATACATTTTTGTAATTGTTGAAAAAACAAAAGAATAGAACCATATGGCGTTTATGTGATCTGACACAGCGCATTTAGCACTATCCACAGCAAACATTTAAAGAAAAAATTGGTGCAGTTTTTGAGAAAATCTTGTTTTTGTATTTTTTTAGAATTGCAAATAATGTGTGCACTATTGCATGAAAACTGCTAAAAGTTTCAGAAAATCTACATGACCTCATGAAAAGAACTGATTATGAGCAACAAATTTCATTTGAATGAAAAAATCTCTATCTTTAATTTTGTAGTTGTAGGAAGACGCTGGAAGTAATTCAAACTTTTGCAATTTTCGAAAATTCAGAGTTAACCGAGGTAATCGGACCTATGTCACTTTTATAAGTGTAATTTATTCTTTTCCTCCGAGAAATTGAAAGAAAAAAATTGAGTCGTTTTTGAAAAAAAATGAAAATATCCGGGGTGCTTCATGTAAAGTATCCCCAAATTTGAAAGAATGTTTTTCAAAATTTCAAAGCTTGAGCCATGCCAGATGGACAGGGGTTTCTTCAATTTGGGAAACATCGTACGTGTGGTTTAGGTGCTAGGTTTGTTCACATACGACGGACGGACGGACGGACGGACGGACGGACGGACGGACGGGCGGACGGAAGGACGGGCAGGCAGAGAGACGGACGGACGGACGTTTTGAAAAAAAAAACACTTCTTCGGTATCAGGGGACCCCAAAACGTGCATTTCCGTTGAAATCTCGAAGTCGGTTTTCCGCAGCATTTCATAATTTCTCTATTCAACGTATATTATACGTATGTATACGAGAAAGTAAAAACGAGAGACGTTAGGTGCGACTTTTCAAATTTGTACGAATGCATTATAGCAACATTATAAACGAATTGTATACGCAATGTTTTGTTTAACAGCGTTATAAATGTTTAAGAGAATCAAATTTAATTTTGCGAAAGAACTTTCTTGTGACGTGTTGGGTAATTGACATCTGTTCCAGAAAACGGTGGTCGACTGTTCCATTTATCGATATCTCCTCGAGATTCTCTTATTGCGCTTGACCGTATGTTTGATGCCGTAATCATTCGTACCATAAAATCTGATACTTCATCATTCTTGCCGTAAAAGGCTCTGTTATGGACCATTTCGTGGAAAAGAAAATGTCGTTTACAATGCCGGTATACAAAAAACACATTTGCAGGTTCATGTATTATTATAGTATCTTGAAGCAGTTACAAATATGCGAGAAATATATGCTGATAACCACCACTTTGAATAGTTTTTGATGACTTAGTAGCGGGCACCTTAGTAACGCACAATACATTTTTATTTATGGGTGTGTAACCACGGTGTCAATATCGTGACACTATTTAGATTGTTTTGAAGAATCAAATTGCAAAGTTAAATAATTATTTTCCTTCTTCTATGTACGTAACTAAGCTGTCAGTGAAAAAGCCACGAAGTAAACAAAACTTCAGCTGCGTAACTATGGTGTCGTTATAACCATAATACTATTTTTTACTGATACTTTGTTACTACTTTTCCAATGTTTTATGTTTTGTGAAGCTCTAAACACTAAAAGTTCCAGGGTTGGAAATATTAGAATAACATTTTAATATTTTGGGTAATAAAGTTGGAGGCAGGAGATTTAGTTTGTTTGAGCATATTACACCATAGTTACATTACCCTATAGTTACATTACACCATAGTTACACAGCCCAAGCGTTTCTCACTTGTTGGCCTTGTGTACCGTCACCTTAGTTATGAACGTGAAGTTACCTTTACGTGGTCCCACATTTCAGACGTGAAAAATTGCCAGTGATGAAACATTTATATTGGCTGTCGATATTGTGAAATACTTCCCATTCGGGACAAAAATTATTTTGAGGTAAGAGAAAGTTATTAGAATTTTCTTTTCTCCCTTCTGAAAACAATATAAACGACTGTCTTGTCAGTAGGATCAGTGTAGCTCTTTTCTACTCAGAAATGTTCGAGAATTCCAAATTCTTAGTTAATTTGATCATTAACTCTCATTTAATAGAAGTAAAGGTGGTAATATGAGCCATGTATGTAATATGAGTGACCTTCGTCTCTGTTCATACTACATCGCAAACATTCTTGCAGGGACGATTTTAACTACTAGTTGAGACTCTCCTTTTGCCATCATAGCTCTGTGGTTCAGTTATGAATGAGTGCTGATGTGTAACAGATGTTCCTGTTTTCTCGGTTCTAAAACCTTTGGAAGGTAAGTCTTTGGCTCTTAATTAAACTTTGATTTCGCTTAAGCCGATTCTAATTCCAAACGAATGAAATACATTGTATTTGAACATTGTTTTTATGCTCGAAATCTGTAATTTCGAACGTAACAAAGACCGGTTTTTGGTTACAGAATTTTACGTTCTAGCTACGGAGTAGAGAGAAAGTTAGTAATAGTGCGCAAAAAACGGCTAAGTTTCGGCAGAAAAACTCGAATTAAAGAGCCCTGGCAACAAAAAAATGGATAAATCTAGTTGCTAAATTTAGAAAAAATGCTCTAACACAAGGTGTAGCCACAATTAGAGTTTTATGGGCCATTGATACCGAAAAATCTAATGACGGCAAATCGTGTGACTGTCCGTCTGTCTGTCAGTCTCTCTGTCCGTTGGTGAACGCCGAATTCCTAATATTAGACATATTACGAATTTCAGCTGCAACATATGCATCTAAATGTCTAACAACAAGCGTCAATGGAATCTGCAATTTTTGTTGAAATTTATGGAACAGGGGTTAGTTCGCATTTTTTCGGCAGTAATATTATATATACAAAAATAATATGGACAGATCTAAAGGTTTACTAAGGCCAAAAATTAAATAAATAAGAGTTTTCTGCCGACATTTTGCTGTTTTCCGGTACACGATTACATAACTGTTTCTTGCGAAACACTTCGTAAGGTGAGAAAGAGAAAATATTAAATTAAACGAATTATAAGTAATAAGAAGATGCAATGTTTGATAGCCGTACACTTACTGGCGCTAAAAGGATAAATTAATAGTAAACAGTAGAAAACATATTTTAAAGCAGTTTTGAATTTGAATTTTTCATTTCAATTAAATTCAAGACAAGAATTAAGAAGTCATTTTCTATGATCTTGAGGTAGTGAGCCATTAATTCCGTCAGTGTAGTGCTTGTTGTGTCCGAGGAGGTAGGGGTGTTCCTCCCCCCCAAAATGCCGCTAACCTCAGGCAAGCTCTGACATCCCGACTTCTCTCCCGACAAGTGGGGTAATGTAGCGGATGTGAGGGGAGAAGAGGGAACTTAGAGGGGCGAGGAATGATTACGCTCTGCCGATAGTCCGGTTGTTAAGGTAATGCTCCGACAAACGCCTGGTATTGATCGGAGAAACCCTAGGAAACTACCGATGAGAGCAGCCGGTTGCTAGAATAATCCGCTAGACAGTAAACGACTTCGACACCTCTCTGTAGCTGGTGTGGAAAATCCGCCAATGTCAGGAGTCGAATCCTAGAACCTCTCGGTCAAGAAAGCTGAGGTAGCTCCTGGAAACTATGAGAAAGTTATGTAAGGTATGTAGTACCTTTATCTTCGAATCTTAATTGTTTCTTCGTCCCTTTTTTCTCCGTCTTTTTTTCTATATATTCATCTTCTCTTCTTACACACAATGGGTTTTGGTCACAGAGTTTACTTTGACAGACATCAGATAACAACCAAAAAAGTTTTTGAATTTTGAATAATGAGTTTATGAAAATGGTGCAGGTCTCAATTTTGTTGAAAAGTCCGATTTTACGAATATTGCGAAAATTCAATATTTCTTCCGTTCGAGATTTCGTTGGTTTTTTCCGTTAATGTTAGAGATTTTTCCGTTAAAGAAATCTGCTTAAAGATATATTTTAAAATAAGATCATGTAAAATTTTTCGAAAATTTGAATTATTTTCGCGTAATTTCGCATGAAAATACGGGCGAGAAAATACGTGCTCTTATAGCACCACTAGTTTGTTAATTAGTTGCGCAAATTCTCGGGGAAATGAATTTTTTCCCATATGCAGATCTACAATGTAAATAAGAGGAAACTATTATTAATACTATTTTAAAAAATGTTTTAAATGACTGGTTACTGATGTTAAAGTAAATTAAATAGCTACAAAGAAACTCTTGTGCTCGATGTAAAATAACGCGTGAAGACTCGCCATTCGAAATCAACAGAGGTCATTACATTAAACTAAATAGATAGAAGGATATGTACTACAATAGTCCGTACAAACGCACGTCAGTGACAGTAGTGACAATAAGATTAAAATTAACTGAATAGAAACATTGTGCTGAGACCGTTGTGAGGTGTTTGGAGAAGTGGAGGAGAGAACGTTTCAAAATATTGTTAAATTAAACATAACACAAACGGACAAAGTTTGAGTTCTCAAAATGCATCAAAATAATTCATTTCTTTTTACTTTCTCGGTACGGTATTGTAACCTTTCACTTATTTTATGATTACTATATGACGAGGTTATATCAATTTCGAACCTCGCGTATTCACCAAATATGTGACCGCTCCCTACTATGGGATACAAACGAGCGGATCACTCTAATAACTTAATGTTACTACTTGACCATTGACCTGGTAAATCAATGTCACATCAAAATTTAGGAAGATTTTCTTATGTCCTAATCGTCCTACAGGAGTGAGTTCGTCTTTTATCTTGCTTTTGAATATTAAAATAAATACAGGCAAGTTAACTTTTAACTTTAACAAAGTTTTGATATATTCTACCAAATCTTCTGATACAATTTCGTTAAGAATTTACACATTACCTAAAAATTCATATTACTTGCTGTAGTATTCAGCAATTTCCTAAATATTGGTCAACTGCAGTTGTACCTTTTCTATTTGTAAAATACTTTGAATGACCCAATATAATCTTTCACTTTTACACAAACACAATAAAATACCTTTATACAATTCACAAAAACAAACATCAAATCACATACACTGCTGAAAGAAAATTTACATGTGCAATATACACTTTGCATACACATTTTAAATAAACTGGTACAATGAATGAGATCCCTTTAATAAGCGGTTTTACTGTCACGCAACTTATTAACCTTTTTACTATTTAATTATAAACAATTTATATCATGAATAGCAGAAAAGAATATTCATTAGAAGAACAAATATAGTAGTTAAACAAAAGAATTAAAAGAATAAATTTTACACCTTTTTGCATGAACAATTTATCTGAATTCTCGTTACGATGGAAAAAATACTGAAAAGTTACGCTTAATAGCCGATAATTTAAATGCCTGACTATCTCTGTCTGGGCGTGAGGTGAATTCTATATATTCTTATGCGTGATTTACCCTCCTCTCAACTGTTCTTTTAAAAGGGATTTTGTCGAAGTTTTAAAATCTGGTCTTTTTGACTCACGACGTCGCCGCGATGACACGTTCCTGCCACTCCAGAAGACGGCGATGGTCCGTTGCGTCCAAGGTCGAATTAGCCTCTTGCGTCGTGAAAATCCGTCCCTCGTCGATTTGTTGCACGCCGACCTCGCGAAGTAACACAGTTCGACGGCAGTCTCCAACGAATATGAATGTCCAAGCGAAATATAACGCAAGACAGTACAGGTCCGTTCCGTCCGAAGGTTCACAGCAGAAAAGAAAAAATACTTGGAATGTCCGTGCGAAATATAACGCAAGACAGTACAGGTCCGTTCCATCCGAAGGTTCACAGCAGAAAGAACGTTTTTCCCTGCGGTGCTGATCACGCCGTCATAAATTCTTCAAGGCGATTCCTGATTGGATGTTGATTTCTACTACGTGAGTGCGTTCAGAACGTTTACTCAGAATCTGATACAGAATATCCTTTCTCGCTGGCGCACCCCCTTGTAGTTCAGCGGTACTATAACTGCTTTGGTCGCAGTTTAACATTGTCGCGCGCTATTTAAACAATGTGACCGACTTATGAGCGGTTACAGTATAAAGAGAAAGTTATGTAATGCAGTGCGCCAAAATGGCGATTTTTCGACAGAAAAACTCATTTCAGAACCCAGGTAAAGAAAACGCGTATAAATCTAGTTGCTAAATTTTGAAAAAAGTTCTGTAACACGTGGTATAGCCAGAATCCATATTTTTTGGGACCTTGATACCAAAAAATTGAATCACAGCAAAATGTCTGTCCGTCCGTCTGTGAACAACGCTAGCAGCTAAACCGTTCAGCCGATTTTCTCCAAAATTGATATTCCTCAATCGATCTGGCTGATGTCACGGTGCCTTGAATTTGAAATCGATATTTTAATTTGGGAAGATACTTTACATCAAGCCCCTGGGACATTTTTAAATTTATTTTTCAGGGTTGTCCTACAACTACTATGAAGATAGAGATTTTTTCCTTTAAGAAAATCTGTTCCTTAAAGAAGGATTTTGAAATAAAGTCATTTACACGTTTTCGAAAACTTGAGTACTTTGCGCGTAATTTTGCGTGGAAGTACTTGCCAGAAAGTACGTGCTGTTCTAGCACCCCTAGTTTAGAAAATTATTCTTTCGTACTTGAAGATGTTATTCAGAGACTGTTGTGAATTAACGTATTAGCTACTCTGCATCCTTTTGTGCTATATTTCAGAGGAAGCAAATAATTAAATTTTTTTTAAAAATAATATTTTTTTTCTGGATGTATGAAGCACGACACGAATTCAATTCACCCTTTCAGTGTAACCCCTATCACGATAACACTTCATTCAATATACAGATACCCGTATCTTTAATCAATAGTGGTCGCTAATGACTTCGTAGTTAATGCGACCATAAATAAACCAAAAACGCTCTTTTGCTCTATTCTTTTGCTTTTACGAAAATTACACTATTGTAATGTTTTGACATCTCTCTCACGTCATTAATATTTACATTAGGGACGATTTGTATACGTTATTACATTTATGAATATTTGTGATTCAAATGATGTTTTATAACGTTTATCGAAAACTCAAAATGTTTCTGCAGAAATGAGCTCAAAATTACGCATTTTTAGAAACGTCATTTTCTCGAAAATGGTTCGAAATTTGTTCTTTCCATTTATTGAACGGTTAGTGGATTACACAAATTTAATTTTTTTAAATATCTCTCACGCCGTTAATATTTCACGCCGTTAACGCTATCAAAGATTTATTATTGTACTTGTACATTATTGTATTTGTGATTAGAAGTGCTTGAAATTATTTTTAATGAAATTTCTCGAAAACTCAAAAGTTCACTGTAAAAAAAGCTTCAAATTTCGCATTTATAAAATCGCGTGAACGACATTTTCTCAATAACCGCTCTAAAGTTTACAAATTAGCTCAGTCGTCATATGAAAACCTATCTCAGAAACTATTTGTGTTAAAGAAAATCTAAGCACTTATTTGGAATCAGAGCGTAAAACTTAGTAAATCGCACACATCTTATTTTTTGATCAATTTTCAAAGTTGGCTAGTTATGTCTTTATTTCATGGAATAACTCTCACATTCCCAATATTAAATGCATCATATCACAAAAATGATACGTGCTAGACAAATTGTAAGTACGTATTTGGAATCTAGGCGTGATACATAGAAAATCATGTGTAGTTTCATTTCTGATGATTTTTCATTGTTGACCAGTGTACATTTTTAGAAATTATATAATTTCAAAAACCCAAATTTTGCGAATTCTACCTGTTGTTTCAAATAATTGTTCATGGAATTTTTCAAGAGCTGTTTTACATAACAGTCTTTGTCTAATGCAAAGCTCTCTATCTTCAATTTTGTAGTTTTGAAAATTAGCTTTTTCAATTTTCGAATATACGGAGAGATTGTCGAAAATAAGACTAGCACCATATTTTTTACCGACCATTGATACATTTGAGGGAAAACCTCAAAGGAAAAATGTTAAGCGGTCTCTAAGAAATAGTTTAAAAAAATTAATACTTATATTTCGCTCATAATTACACGAAAACTATTTATTTTTTCAAAAAATTGAACATGGCCTTATTTGAAAATCTGTCATTAAAGAACAGATGTTGTCAAGGAACAAATCTCTATCTTCAATGCGAGAGTAGTAGCATGACTCACAACAAAATTGCACTTTTACAATTTTCGAAAAATCTTGGATAGCAAAGAATATGAGACCTATACATTCTCTTAAGCGTCCTCTACAAAATGTGAGGACAATGTTTAGTCCAAAAATTTGGAGACATTTCTGAAAAAAAAATTGAAAATATGGCTTCATAAAACGTACCCTCAAAATAGAAAATATTGGTTTCAAACTTGCAGGACGGTTCGAATCAATTATTGAGGAATATAAATGTTAGAGAAAATCGGCTGAACAATTTAGGCACTAGTGTTGTCCATAGAGGTCTTGAAGTCAATCAAAATTTCAATATGAAGGACCCACAAAACATGGACTCTGACTACACAGCGTGTTGTAGGAAGTAACTTTCTATATAGAGTAACAGTATTTATTAGCTTTTACTTTCTCGCCCTTACTTCGTAAGGAGAAATAATATTGTAATCGTGCAATCGAAAACGTTGAATTTTCCACAGAAAAAACATCTGATTCCCGATCCCTGGTAACGAAAAAGAGGATAGATCTCGTTCCATTAAAAAGCAAATTACTTCCTCTAACAAGTGGTACAGCCAAAATCCATCTTTTGTGGGTCCTTGATAAAGAAAACTCGATTGGCGGCAAAACATTAGTCTGTTCGACGGCGGCGAACGTTAAAGTCTAAACACTTCAGCCAATTTTCTGGAAAATTGATATTCCCCGATCTATTTAAACGAACTCCAAGCCCTCTGAGTGTGAAACATATTTTAATTTTTGTGGGTAATTTATACGAACCCTTATTAACATTTTAAAAATTTTCTCAAAAATGGCATAAGCATTTTTCACTACTTTGTCCTCGGATATCATACAGGATACTTAAGAGAATGGTGCAGGTCTCATGTTCAGTAATATCCCTGATTTTTCTGAAATTGCGAAAGTGGAAATGTTTTTCGACATCTTCCTGAAACGAGAATATTTAAGATACATATTTTCCATTAATGAAATATGTCCTCTAAAGATAGATCTTGAAATAAGGTTATGTAATACAATTTTTCGAAAATATAAACAGTGTTAGCGTATTTTTGAGTGAAATATGGGCAATTTTTAATTTGTTTCAAGCAATTTCTTTCTCAAAAACGTATGCAATTGTTGTCTTGAATTTTTTCTCGTATATATGAAAGGATGGTAAAAATTTGTTTTGATCCATTTCCAGTGAACTATATTTTCGAAAAGTGAAAATTTTTATCATTCCAAAACTACAAAATTGAAGATAGGGATTGCTGTGTTGAACTAAATCTTTTCTTAAATGTCAGCTCTTCAAGGAAGCTGAAAAATAAAAATAAAAATTAAAAATAATGTATTTCCTTTCCCTTGTACAGATAATTTCATTATGAGATCAAATATTTTTTACAAAATCTCTATTTGTTATATAACCAATTGACCAAAATGCAGGTTTTTACTTCAGACATCATAACACTACAACAAATGACATATTTTGATAATTATTTTTACCTTCTCGCTACGGAGTAGAGAGGAACTTATGTAATGCTGTGCGAAAGAAACAGCGAATTTAATTACAAAGCGTCCGTCCGCCCGTCTGTCCGTCCGTCTGTCCGTCCGTCTGTCCGTCCGTCTGTCCGTCCGTCTGTCCGTCCGTCTGTCCGTCCGTCTGTCCGTCCGTCTGTCCGTCCGTCTGTCCGTCCGTCTGTCCGTCCGTCTGTCCGTCCCTCTGTCCGTCCCTCTGTCCGTCCCTCTGTCCGTCCCTCTGTCCGTCCCTCTGTCCGTCCGTCTGTCCGTCCGTCTGTCCGTCCGTCTGTCCGTCCGTCTGTCCGTCCGTCTGTCCGTCCGTCTGTCCGTCCGTCTGTCTGTGTCTGTCGGTCTCTGTCTGTCGGTCTGTCTGTCCGTCCTTCTGTCCGTCCCTCTGTCCGTCCGTCTGTCCGTCGGTCTGACTGTTCGTCTGTAAAGAACGCTAGTGGCTAAACTGTTCAGCCGATGGTCTCCAAAATTGTTATTGTCCAATCGATCTGGCTGATGTCGCGGTCCCTTGAATTTGAAACTGATATTTTAATTTTTTATGGTGGGTGGTACTTTACGCGAAGCTCCTGGGATATTTTCCATGTTTTCAAAAACAATGGGACCATTCTTTTTTGTGAAATTTTGTTGTTGGATAGTGAGAAGGATGTTTAAAAGAATGGTGTAGATTTCTTGTTCGTTGAGAACACCGATTTTTAGAAAATTGCAAAATGTCAAACGGTTTTCGGAGTATTCCTACATCTCACATATTAAAGATGGAAATTTTTAGATTTTGAAATAAGGTCAAGTACAATTTATCGAAAATTTGATTTCTTTTTGTGTAATGTTTTTCATGAAAATATGGGCGAGAATGTACGTGCTGCTTTAGCACCACTAGTTTTAAATTAATCACAATTGTATATTCTAGTGAATTAAGTAGTATGGTAAGGATGCTGCGAAAGCTAAAAAATCAGGATTTGATTATTTTAGAAAAATAATTGTTTGTAAATTACTCTGGACATTTCAGTTCATGTAACTGAAACGTTTAATGACACATTAACTATTCAAGTTCATTCACTAGAGCAAATTATGAGTTACATTCTGCAAAAGTAATTATATTATTTTATTTTATAGCTTACGATTTGTGATGTTCGACATACATGACTGTGCTAAAAATTCCCAATTCAGGAAATTGTAAATGTTCTTTCACTAAGGGCTTGACAGTTGTCACTCGCTTTGAAAATAATTGCTCAAAAACTATGAAACGTAGCAAGAAACGGCTTCAACCATTTAAAAGAGAATAAAACAGAGCATGCGACACAGTGCGAATTGAAAAACATAAAATTCCAGGATTTTCATAATTTTGGGATAAACAAAGTCATGTACATTAAAAAAACTAGTAGTTTCTGTTTGAAATTTATGCGATTTATAAAAAAAATCTCAGAAACAGCTTATATTTTCCCATGAGTAGAACAAGCATCGCTTGCAGTGATGCAGTTCATTTTCGTTGATCTATCTAAATTTTAAAATAATTGCAAATTTAAATATAATGCGAGAAAGTATGTGGTGTTGTTGCACCACTAGTTTATTTTAAAGACATAGAACTTTATATTTTGAAAATTAACATTATACTTCTTTTTGTACGATCAGACGACGTCTTGAGATGACAAATTCATTAATATCTATGTTGGCATTTGATGAATAATTAACAGTTCAAAAGATTATGAGAATCAGCAGAAGCATCTCGTCTCGTGGAAGAATATCTGCAATCCGTCCACATGTGGCAGAAGCGCCTCAAGATCAATGACAAGTAGTCTATCCAAGTCTCCTTCAGTCTGAACATGAAACGTGTCCACCTATAAAAATCGAATCGCATTCTATTCCTCAAAACGACTCGGCAAAATATCTCGGACTTACTCTGGACAGAAGACTCACATGGAAAAAACATATCAAGAATTAAAAGAAAAGAATTAGACCTAAAACTTAGAAGGTTAAACTGGCTACTGGGAAGAGAATCATCGTTATGCATCGCAAACAAAGTAATTGTGTATAAAGCAATATTAAAACCAGTATGGACATATGGAATTCAACTTTGGGGAACAGCTCAAAATTCTAATATTGAAATATTACAACACTTCCAGTCAATAGCCTTAAGAAAATTTGTAAATGCCTCCTGGTACGTAACGAATGCAACATTACACAAAGACTTACAAATTCCAACAATAAAAGAAGAAATCAAGAATACCAGTGCAAAATACCTACAAAGACTACATAACCATCCAAATATCCTAGCCATCAACCTACTAGACAATAGTGACTCCACCAGACGACTTCAACGACATCATACTTTAGACCTTCCATATTGACTTTGAATTGTTCATTTTAGAAATTATAATTAATAATTAATTTTTATTAATAATATATCATTAGTAGAGTACGGTCATGAGCTTTTACTCCTCTCATGTATTTGTCTACATAAATCTATATAATTTTGCCAAATGTTTGTTCACAAACAAATTGCAAAATAAAATATCATTAAAAAAGAGTGTGAAATCGTAGGAAAAGCGGGTAAACGGATGTTCGTGGCGCGGCACGGAGTACCTCAGCTGACTCCAAGCGGCAAGTCGCAAGGCACTAGCAGCATCTTGGCGACCTTATCGGTGGAATTTCCTTTTCAACACACGTCTCGGAGAATCCCTCTATGTTACAATTATTCAAAGTGGTTCACATTTTGTCCGAAAGACTCAATCGAAGTGATAAAAATATCACCGGTATATTCTCATTAGTAGCATCGTTCATCAGGCAGATTTAAACATCTTCGACTTTTAAAAGGGCCTTCGTTGTGTGGTGTGTGGTCTTGCGGAATATACTCCACAGTAAACAATATGTCGCTGTTCTTTTAATCACTGTGCATCAATTTGCACAGCGAGCTCGTTCTCTCTGCTTTGAACAGCTCTGGTAGATTTCCAAAGTGTAGCAAAAATTCAGAAACGCTTCTCTGATTCACTGTAATATTTGCGCTATTCGCGGGCAAGGGAATATTAAACCGAGTTGCAACTTCGTCAGTAATAGAAGTAGCAACACTAAATATTCGTTTATTATAACTATCCAGTTTACTTCAGTATGTCCTCGTGAATTTGCCTTAACCAATGAAATGAAATAACTTTTCACTGAAATTACTTGTTGATAAGACAAATGAGTCGTAAATTTCTAAATGTTTTTACGTCAACTGTCGGCAGAAGCAACTCGCCGTGGAGACATATCTTTACTGCACTCTACTTGATTCACTCTCTGCATGGGACAAACGTATTTTTCGCGATTTCTCGACTGCCTCATTTATACGTGTGTATCATACTGTCAATTGCTGTTTAGAGATCAGAACATGCGCTAAACATCTTAATGTGTTGCATTTTGAAACAGTGAACGATAGAGGCCGTGGAAACATTTAGAAATCAAGCAACATGAGTGTTTATACACATTCATCAAATACCAATATATGTGGTATTGATGAATTTGCCTTTTCAAGATCTAATTGTTTAAGAAAAGTACAGTATTCCATTTAAAAATAAAGTTAGTTTCGTATCTTTAAAATGCTATCAAAAAGCAAATAACTACAACTGATGATGCTCTACAGCCTGAATCGTTTGGTGAAAATTTCATCTCAATATCTTGAACCGTTCGGAAAATATTCGAGGTGAACGTTTTTATTGACTAACGCTGAACACTATAGTGTTTTTCGGTATTTGTGAGAGCTGTTTTTGTTAAAATATTTAGTTTATGGTAGCATTAGTTTATGCGAGTATTTTATTTGTTGTTCTTCAGTAGTGCACACGCTCATAAAGGAAACCCATTTTTTTGTGGTTTCGTTTAGCAGTGTTTCTGCTGCTACATTAGTTTATTAATATTATTATATGGAACGCGCTAATTTTTCTTATTACGCCGTGCGCGAAGCGTTTTGTCGCGCTTGTTGTTGTGAGCGACGCAGCTAGATTTTTGTATTCTAACAGTGTGCGAAACATCTTTCGTACACAGCGCGTTAAAAATAATGTACGCAAATCGCTCGGAAGATTACTGGCGCCCTCGTCATCGCAGTGGTCGAAATTACCCGTTTCGCGCTCTTGTTCTGTAACATACCATTTCCACACCCGAAACAACACATTCCGTATTTCGGATTTTAGACGCTCAACTCCTCCCTACTTGTAAAATGTCCTTTCACATTGCTGCCTCGCGGAGAGCGAACGACGTGAGTTCGCGCTTAGATGTGTGTTGCCGTCCGGTCTCTCCACCGGTCCACAGTGGGGCCAGCAAGGGGAAAAGTTGAAAAAAAGTGTTTTAAGCGTTTTTCGGTAAATTTGGGACTAAAAAAGCATTTTGTAATAAATAATGACTTATTTAACTGTTTAACCTTCAAAAATTTAGTTACATAACCTCAATGTCAGAACTTTTATCCTGTGACTGTTCTTCAAAAAGTGAATTTGTAGTTGAAGCCATTAATATTGGTGTAACTTCTAGGTCTAATGCCTTTGCGGTATTTTTTCTCTATTCGATTTGTGAAATCAGTGGGTTAATTGCAATTAACATCCACCAAAGCACTTCCTTTTCTTCCAGGTTGCACTTTTCTTCCTTTTTTCTTTTCAGTGTGCTTAATAACACCATTAAAGTCACTCCTTTTTAATAAAGAGCTATCACTACCAAATCATGAAGGAAAAATAAAAAAAATGAATATTGTACGTTAAAAGGTTAACAAAACTAGATGTCCATCATCATAAACAAAGTACCTTAACGCAAAATAGGGCAAACATAGGCAAACTTTAATTAATGTTTTGAAAATTAGATGAATTCCAGAATCAGATTCAGTGAATATCACAGCCCGGAAATGCCCGGAAGGGAGCTAAAAGACAATATGAAAAACCGGATTTAAACATTTCATTCCATTGCAACACAAAGTTTCTACTTGGAATTACTAAATTATTATTCAAGAAATATGTTTTTTGAAATACAGATTTAAAGTACATATCTCCAGGTATCGTATCCACAGCACGTACTATTCTCCTAGTCGAGAGAGCAACAATATTCGAAAAACACACCTCTCTTCTTACTGCGCGAGCAAAGAAGTGCACTGCGCATCACTTGTGCAAGTTCAAACTTGCACTAAAAGGAGTAGCGTGATTTCCTCTTCCTTTTCTGATCCGGGTACGACGAAGGAGACATTTTGCTACCCTTTCATGTGAAATGGCGTGTCTGAAGTTTATTTTGATTCTGGACTTTTTGCCAACTTTCCCCTCGTGTGGCCCCAGTGTGCGTGGCCTCGCTGGGCAGCGCTCCGCCGCTCTCCCCCATTGGCCCTGCGAGTCGTCATCCAGAGGGGCACGCAGGAGGCGCTCGCAGCCTCCTCGCGGTGGCATGACCACAGAGAAACGATACTACACCTCCTTAGTCTTCCTGAGGCATGATTGTGCGTGCGTGCGAGCGAGTGCGAGCGTGTGCATGCGTCTGCGCGTGCGTGTGTGTGCGTGTGGGTGTGGTCAACCTCTCCTCCCCCGCGTCGCCCCTCGAAGGCCCGTGAAGCGCGCCTGGCCGTTCTTCCCCAGCGCTGGCGTACCGCCCTCCCGGCCCCTGCCCGCCCCCTGCCCGCCCCCGCCGCAGCAGCCTCCTCCTTCCCATCGCGGAGTTGACACTGGAGACGACCCCATGGAAAGTGGCCTCTGTGGACATAGCGGCGTTCGATATGTGCCGCCCTCCGCCTTCCACCGCGCGACACGCGCGCCAGGCCGCGCCACCAGCGCACACAGGCGGAGCCGCGTGCTTTGGCCTTCTGCTGGAGACGCCCCCACACTCCCCCCACCCGGAGAAACAACGTTCGCACGGAAAGACATCTGGGCGGAAATGTACCTATCGTAAGAATATATCGTGAAGAAGTTGGTCCCCTTTCGCAAGAACATGGCGAGCAAACAACGCACTCGCCAGCGGAATGATTTTATAAGATTTAATATTTTAGAGCTTCAATACGTAGAAAATGCCATAAGTTTTATCTTGACAATTGTGTAATTCACTTCAATTAAAATACCTTTTCCAACCCTTCACCGATGTAATAACAGTTCAATTTAACTGGAATTACTTTAGTTTCCTGTTTTTTTAAGATTACAGAACTATTTAATTCATGTCCTTTTGCACCCCGTGTCTTTTTAGCAGTGATGGCGCTCTTCGCCCTTCGGAATAAACGTTTTGGAGTTGGATCAGAAAGGGGAGAAAGTTGCTTCGGCAGCCTGCGGAAATGTTGCTCGCCTCCCCTCGTGCAGCGAACCTTCGCCAATCACCGCTCCATTTCCTCCCTCGGGTCGACAAATCACATATCCTTTCAGGCGTCAGGTAGCAATACACTGCGTCCCGTTCGCTCGCGAGGGGAAGCATTCATCCGAGTTGTGCGATGCGATCCTCAGAACGTCTGACCGGCTGAGATGGCTCAGGACTGCAGAGTCCCTGACTGGTCGAGCCCCGACGGTAGCGGATTTCCGTCACTCGCGAGTGCACAGAGAGGCAGAGGCGCATGGCGGGGGAGTGAACGGGGCCCTTCTCTGCACAACGAGTTCAAAGCCGCGCTGGGATGTGAGTTGTCCGGGGGGTGGGGAGGGATGGCGATGGTGAGATGAAGGTACGGACTTATGACTGAAGACATTACGGTGTAATTATAATTAATAACACTGCTCGTACTATTTATCGTTAACAGTTTTATACACTTGATGAAATTAAATGATAAATTATGAATAATAAAAATGAAAGAAAGTGATTATATCAACATTATTATAAATTGCATAAAACTGCAGATAGTATTTAATTCAATTATACAATATAATTGGTCACAGATGAATTTAAAGTTCATAGTTTCGGCGCTGCACCTCACTTAAATTGCCACACGGCATTGCTGAATAATAGTACCTTGATGGATGAGTGGATGCGGCATGCGTGGACCTTGTTTTGCGTTGTGCGGGTCGAAGCTAGAATCCAGGCCTCCCATACCATTCCCCGATAACGGGGTGCGTATGTGACCACACGCACTTGACCCATCGCTCTCGTTCGAATCCAGGTAGCAGTAGTATGCTCGCGGCACACAAGTCCATTTGGACGCTACAACCACAACTGCAACTGCAACTGCAGCTCCAGCTGCTGCTACTGCTACTACTACTACTATCACTACTACTATTACTACTATTACTACTATTACTACTACTACTACTACTACTACTACAACTACTACCACTAGTATCACTACCACTAGTATCACTACCACTAGTACCACTACCACTAGTACCACTACCACTAGTACCACTACCACTAGTACCACTACCTCTAGTACCACGGCCACCACTACTACTACCACTACTACCACTACCACTCCTACTCCTACTCCTACTTCTCCTACTACTATTACTTCTCCTTCTCCTCCTCCTATTCCCCCTACTCCTGTTACTCCTTCTACTCCTACTCCTTCTCCTACTCCCACTCCCACTCCTCCCACCACTACCACAACTCCCACCACCACCACTACCACTATCACTACTACTACCACCACTACCACCACTACTACTACTACTACTACTACTACTACTACTACTACTACTACTACTACTACTACTACTACTACTACTACTACTACTACTACTACCACTGCCACTGCCACTGCCACTGCCACTGCCACTGCCACTGCCGCTGCCGCTACCGCTACCGCTACCGCTACCGCTACCGCTATCGCTACCGCTATCGCTATCGCTATCGCTATCGCTATCGCTATCGCTATCGCTATCGCTATCGCTATCACTATCACTATCACTACCACTACCACTACCACTACCACTACCACTCCCACTACCACTACCACTCCCACTACCACTACCACTACCACTACCACTACCACTACCACTACCAGTACCACTACCACTACCACTACCACTACCACTACCACTACCACTACCACTACCACTACCACTACCACAACTCCTACTCCTCCACTCCTACTCAATATAATAATTATATTTATATTATAAAAAATTATTAATAATAAATATATAATAATATATAAAATAATGATAAATATTATTATTTACTATTATATTTATAATTATTGTAAATAATTGTAATAATAATAATAATAATAATTATTATTATTATTACAATTATTATTATTATTATTATTATTATTATTATTATTAATTCAATCATGCAAAAATACTCAAATCAAGAATAAGCCTTGTTTTATATAGAACTACTTATATTAATGTATACTCCTGGTTTTCAAGAGTTTGCGACCATCTAACTCGTTTGAATTTTTTAAAAATCAGTTCTAAATGTCACTCTTTCTTTAAACATAGCGTCTTGCGAACACTTACGAGAAACCTATTTTTTTATGAAAATAGTAGCCAAGTTGGAGAGTCTATTATTTGACATGGGATTATGTAAATGTGTTTTAATTATTTTCGAAGTGCTCATTGTCAATGAGACACAGCGACATGCAGTTGCAGGTCAACGACACTTTTAGCCTACACACGAACACGCTACGCTATTCAGTCAAATTACGAAATGTAATTACACTGATCATATCCCAATTGATATTTCTACAACAGAATTCTACATAAGACTTACGAAGATAATTCATTCAGCAATCGAAGAAAATGTTAACGCTCTTGACACATTAAATGAGAAAAATATTTCGTCTATACGTCGAATGCTTGGAAAGAAGTTGAAGAATATTCGAGCGGTTCTGAGAAAACGTTTTTCTATAAATTACATGAATTTCAAGCTCAAATTACACGAAACCTACTGGTTTCTTCAAAATGTTGCTCATGACCTCTTTTTTTAAGAGCCGATTTTTTACAACAGACATTGTCAAAGGCAAAACTCTGTTTTCAATTTTGTAGTTTTGAAATGTTAAATTTTTGATGTTTTCGAAAATACGTACAGTTCACCGAAAATCGAAGTAGCCCCTTATTTTTAACCGTTACTTGATACATACGAGGAGAAGATTTAAAGAAAAAATTTGGAGCGGTTTTTGATAAATAAAATTGTCACAAAATTAAAAGTTACCTTTTTCACGCAAATTAAACGAAAACTACTCATATTTTCGAAAAAAAAAAAAACATTGCCTAATTTTAAAATCTGTCTTTAACGGAGGTAGAACACATTTTACTAAGGAAAAAATCTCTTTATTATTGTAGGTGTAGGAAGAACAATTGCAAAAACTGCACTTTTGCAATTGTCGAAAACTCAGGAATTTCAACAAACATCAGACCTACACCATTTTCTAAACGGCCTTTGTGCAATAAAAAATTATTATTATTATTATTATTATTATTATTATTATTATTATTATTATTATTACTATTACTATTACTATTTCTATTATTATATAAAATAGTCTCAAAAACCGAAATATCCTTATGGAACCTGCAAAGCCTGGAGTTTCTTCAGATCGATTAGGTAATATCGATTTTGGGGAAAATCGACTGAAAGGTTTAGGCGCTAGTGTTGACCACAGTCGGATCGACGAACAGACGTTTTGCCATCAATCGATTTATCAGCATCAAGGACCCACAAAACATGGACTAGGACCCTAAAACTGGTGTTAAAGAAAGTAATTTACTATGTATAGGAACGGGATTTATCCACTTTTTTCGTTACCAGGGCCCGACAATAAGAGTTTTTCTGTCTTTCGGCGCATGATTGCAATGCACTTTCTTTTTATATTCGTAACAGCAAAAAAGTAAATTTATGGTGTTACAGAATGGCACAGATTTTTTAATATTATTTAGTTTCTAACTTCTTGAATATATACCATCTTTTCGGTTTTGCCCCATCCTCTTCCCAGCTGCAATCTATCGCTGCGCAAACTAAATTTTTACATTCTCGCTACGGAGTAGAAAGTTATGTAATGCTGCGCCAAAAACCTGCGAATTCCCGGTAGAAAAAACTCTTATTGCAGGGCCCTAGTAACGAAAACGTGGATAAATCCAGTTACTAAATTGAGAAAAAATCGTCTATCACGTGATGAGCCGGAGTCCATGTTTTATGGGTTCGTGATATCGAAATATCGAATGACGACAAAACGTATAGTACGTGTGTGAACAACGCTAGCGGCTAAACCGTTCAGACGATTTTCTCGAAAATTGACATTCCCCATCTACCTGGCCGATTTCACGGCCCCTTGAATTTAAAATCGATATTTTAATTTTGGGGGGTACTTTACATGAAGTCCATGGGACATTTTCAAACTTTTCAAAAAAATGGCTCCATAGTTTCATGTATAATGAACGAATGTATAATGATAGAATAGCATTGCGTAGCGGATACAAATAATGCTAGTTACAATGTGTTGTTGTAATACCACTAGTTTGTTTAAATTTTTCTTTGAATTGAGAAACGTCATCGAAAAGTATGTTGCAAGCTTAATTTTTGTTGAACTATCTGAATTTTCAAAATTTGCAAAAGTTACAAATAATGCGAGGAAGTATGTTCTGTTGTAGCACCACTAGTTTTATATAACAACAATTAAGAAATTAAAATTATTTTAAAGTTTGAAATAGTAAATGCAATACGTTCATTTAGAGCAGTTCATTAAATATAGTGGATAACTTCAAAAAATGGTGACTATGGATAACTATGAAAAATGGTCAATTTTCTAGTCAATTTTATTCTTCTAGCAATGTTCATCAAAGAAGTGACATGTTGTGAAATGTCAATACAGAAATTGTAGAATGTGGGGAAGTTTTAAAGTAACTTTAAATTACATCTAATTGTTTCAATATTTTCGATTGTATGCATATATTTTGTCTTTCACCTACTTGAAATGTACTGCTAAATTACATTTAGGTTTGTGTTGCTATTTTCCGGCATGATTTGGGAAGAATGTCAATTGATGTCAGAATGGCGAATTGTCATCATTCAGTACAAAGGATTGTCGTATTTTATGGGAAATAGAAATAATTTTGCATTAAACAATTCATCTTTAATCCCAAAGTATGTAAATTACTATTACTAAGTACAAGTTCTATCCTACCCTTCAGCACTCTTTCTATCCTTTAGGAACTATATTTAATTTCTTAGTGCTTCGGACGCTAGGTACGGTAGTAACTTGGCATGGAAACGCGCGAAATAAATAAATGAAGGAGGTGGGACATATAGCCTTTCTACGTGAACTCATGATTAATGAAGCGCGATATTGATGAATGTGTGAAATACATCACGGATTGCATTGAGCCGCACGTCAAAACCCTGAAGATAACACTCGCTTAGCCCCAATGGTATACGGGTCCTCTTGATAACAAACCTGTCGAATGGTAAATGGTGGTGACTTTTTTGATTTGGATTTTTTTATCCTTTCCATTCTCGCCATCCGACCATTTCTGCCTTCCGACTGCGTTTGGCAGACTTCAGTCGTGTAGTTGACAGGGTACAGGGCAAATGTGACGCAAGAGAGGGGGTAGTGAGGGGGGAGGGGAGAGTGAGGGGGAGAGAGGGAGAGTGGGGAGAAAGAGAGGGAGAGAGGGGCGAGACGGAGGAGAGAGGGGGAAGACGGGGAGAGAGGGGGAAAGAGGGAGGAAAGAGAGTAGAGGAGAGGGGGAGAGGGATGGGGGAGAGGGATGGGGGAGAGGGATGGGGGAGAGGGATGGGGGACGGGGTTTTGGGGGAGGGTTGGGGAGAGGGATGGAGAGAGAGGGATGGGGGAGAGAGATCTACTTAAACCATGTAGGTGTTGCAGTAGACAGTCGCAATTAATACATGTAATTTAATAAATGTATTCGGAGTGTATAATTGGTTGACGTTGAGATATTATTCGTGAATTTGTACATGAAAAAACAAATTGAAGTGAGAGTCCAAATGATGCCGGAAACAAATATTAATGTTTTAATTTCCTCCAAAGACTTGAAATATTCTTTTGCTTGTGAAGTTCAAGAACGGCGGCTTGTCCTTAACTTAAGAAATACATTTTTATAAACTACTTGGAAAGATATATAAAAGAAATAGACGAATGGGTGGACGACCGGATGCACGGCCGGATGCACGGCAGGATGCACGGCAGACCAATCGGTTCGGTTGCCCCTTCAGTCGGGGTTCCGCCAGCCCCCGGTGGAAGAATCGTTTACACCACGGCTTCCCATCGGGGTGGGTTTCAACCCCCCCTGGTGATCGATGGAATTTTGAAGGGGGTCAATGATGAAGGGGTTGATTGGAGTCTACGAAATTGTTATCTTTAAGACATTTACGTTCAATTCTTTGTATTATGATCACGTATCACACATATAGAATAACGAAAGGGGGTCGATTGAGACATTAATTATTTAAAAGGGGACGATGAACGAAAAAGTTGAGAATCTCTGATTTACACCTTAACGGAGTGCCACATGAGTCGTCTGGGCCAAGTGAGAAGCTCAGCAAGAAGCGTTTATCTAGTTGAAAGAAATGTCTCTATGCCGGCCCGGTGGCCGAGATCGCTAAGGCAGTAGTGTCGTAGTGATCTCGGACCGAAGGGTCGCGGATTCGAGTCCCGCCTCGGGTATGGTTGTATTTGTGTTCGTCCTTTCACCCCTTATCATCAATCACCATATCGTTTCATCCTCATAGTTACCATACCGCTAACAGCAATAGTGGTCGCTAATGACCTAAGATGTTGATGCGACCTTAAATAACCAAAAAAAAAAAATGTCTCTATATGGCAGTACACAAGAGTGGCTTATTATGTCAGGCCGTAATACTCCATTAAAATATATTTTCTCTTCAGCGTGCATTAGCCCTGGGAGATAGGTGCGAGTGCTAGTCAAGGGGAGGAAACGTTTAGAGTTCGTCCTCATCACGATTTTGATCGTTTTCGCAAGTGTGCGTAGTTTAAAATTAAATCAGTCACTCAAATCAGTCAACTCAAAATTATATATTTTTTCTCCAATATCAACGAAAATATTTTATTTCGTAATTATATTAAAAATAAACTGATGATGCTAAATCAGAACGTACTTTCTAGCTTATATTTTCACGCGAAATTATGCGAAAAGTACTAAAATTTTAGAAATATTGTACATAAGCTTATTTTACAATATATTTTTAAGGAACACATTTTATTAAGAAAAAATATCTATCTTCATAATTGTAGTTGTATGAAGATGCCTAAAAAGTTTTGAATTTTTTCAATTGTCGAAAAATCAGTTTTCAAGGAGACGTAAACATTTCTCTTAAACGTTCTTCACACTATCCAAGAACAAAATTTAATCAGAAACGATGGAGCTATTTTTTAGAAATTTTGAAAATGCCCGAAGGGCTTCATGAAAAGTACTCGCCAAAATTAAAATATCGATTTCAAATCCAAGGGACCGCAACACTAGCGATATCGATTGGGGAATATCAATTTAGGAGAAAATGAGCTGAACGGTTTAGCAGCTAGCGTTGTTCACAAACGGACAGTCGGGCAGTGGGGCAGATGGGCAAACGGGCAGACGGGTAGAAGGGCAGTAGGACAGGCGGGCAGACGGACAGACGAGCAGACGGACAGAGGGACTGCCGGACGGACGAACGTACAGACAGACGAACGGGCAGACGGAAAAACGGACGGACAGACAGACAGACAGACAGACGTTTTGGCATCATTGGCATTCGATGTTTTGGTATCAAGGACCCACAAAACATGGATTCTGGCCACACCAGGTATTAGAGAATTTTTTTCTGAATTTTGCAAATTGACTTATCCAATTTTTCCTTACCAGGGCCCTCCGCTCTGCGGAAAATTGGCTATTTTTTCGCGCAGCCTTACATTTTTCTACTCCGTAGCGAGAAAGTAAGCATAAATGAGGATTTTCTTTCCTTCTCTCCGCCCAGAAGCGTGAAACCGTCAAATTGTCACTCCGTCGCGCCGGCTTCGCCCCGTGCACGCCCTGGCCTGCGCGCTCTCGCCAGGCAGCCCCCGCACTCTCTCGCCGCGCCGCTCGCAGGACGCTCATCCTCCTCGACCGACGGCAGCCGCACGGCCGAGCCTCCAGCTGACCAACTTTAACAGTACGTAAACCACAAATTCTACTACAACAAGTACTGCGAACAACAGCTTTACAAAATAACAGTTCTAGAATTGACTGATTTTTTAGTGATTCTGGGCGCGACAACTGGTAAGGTCATTATTCCCGTAAGGTCATTAGTCCCGTGAATGTAGAGCATGTTTTTATCGCGGGAGGTGCGGTGATCTTCCCTGCTGCATGGTGAGATCCGGCGCCGATCTACGTGGGCTTCCGGTAATTTTCCCCTATCCGGTATCTTCCACCAGCGGGTCACTGCCCAGACGGGACATGCTCTAGGCTCCCGCCAAGTATGGTAGTATAGTGCATGTGACTGGATAGGGCATGTCAATAAGGGGTGACGGTAGGGCAAGGAAGAGGAGGCGAAGATCGCGCGCCGTCCGTGGCTCGTTTGTTGGATTTCTCCTCCGGCATTCGCCTGATGCTGATTGGAACAATCACGGAAAAGTACCGATCAGAGCAGCGGGCTAGGATTCTTCTCCACTGCAAGAATTCCCAGGTCGCTAAATTCTCCAACACGCATCGGCTGAATTCGACGTAGCTATCTACCAAATGTCGAAACTCCTGCCACCGTCGGGACTCGAAACCTTGGACCTTCCGGTCAGAGGCAAAGCAGTGACATCAGTTGATACCCTGACCAGCCCTTGCCGGTAACAGTACCATGTGTAAAAGCGGCTTTTATCGTTAAAAACACTGGACAGGAACCAGTGGGTTGGCCTGATGTCTGGCTTAGGGTATGTGACCCGAGAAATATAAAAGTAATTTAAAACTCCTGAATATTCATCATTCAACAATACCATATCTGCAGCTCTGCTCAATTAAAACATACAAACAATTTCTACATCTATACTAATATATAAAGACAGAAGTGCGTTGTCTTCCAGCGCGATAATCTCTGAATCTACTGAACCAATACCGATGAAACTTTTGCGCTAACTTCCTTTAAAGGTCTGGAGTACTATAGGCTATGATTTACAACTATAAACCGTAATATATTTACAAAATAATTACTTTTCTCGACATTTTTGGCATAGCTTTACATTACAGATTCAAGAGTGCATCAATGTCAATAGTTTAGCTGTGCGCCACCAGAGGATGACGTCTGAGATCTACTACTGGTTTAATCAATGTCCAGAATTATTACGAGATTCATTGGACTTTGAATAAGGTTATGTAATGTACCTATATGAACGGTGGTGATTTGTTATTTCTGAACATTGGTGAAATATTTGGAAGAAATCGGTAACTAAAGTGGTAAAGATGACAAGGTACATGCATTATCCTTAATCCGTGTTATGTTCAAAGTGGCTAGAAAACATTGAAGTTTGAATTTGTACAGAAATTGAGGTAGGTTGAGACAGTGCAATGTACAATAATATATTGTACAGAATATACAGTAATCTACAATGTATTATATATAGATATCGTATACATTCTAAACAATCTCTTCTTTTACAGAAATTTGTAAACATTGAATTTCTTGAAACAATGTGAGTGTCAAGTTCTGAAATCAGACTATACAAATGTAAATAGATGGGTAGTCTATATACGTTTTGAATCGGTTATTAAGAGAAGTGTGACTTGCTGAAGTACTCATTCGCACTATTGAAATCTCCTTATACTGCAAGGAGGGATGCAAATGTAAATAATTCTCTACGTAGTAGGGTAGCTTTTCAATAGTACTCACAATTTGACTATTTACACAGTTCTTATGTTCAAATTGGTAATATGTAAAATGTTTGTATGTTTTGGTTTCACTCAGTTGATTTTTTTCTTTATTATGTGCAGAAGATTAGTGCAGTAGTATGTAATTAAGCAATGATCACTTACATATTGAGACTAATCTGTGCTATTATTTTGCATTGCAATTGCTCTCAACGCATGAATTGGTTTCTGTTATTCACATTTCAAGATCCTTAATATATAGCACTTCAGATCAAATAATGAAGCTAATTTGTTCAGAACATTGTCAATTTAGTGTGTACACATAATGTACATGTTGATGGATCAGTATTATTCTCATGCTTCAATGTTATGAGTAATTGATTTACGTAAAAAATAAGTTTTGTACTACGTGTAGTTTAAATTTATATATATTTGTCGTCTTCAAAATAATTATAAATACTGGCAATTACGTTAAATATCGATACTTTCATTTACTTTTATGATTATAATTCGTCAATTACGTTTTGACATATACATTCATATTCCATATCTATCTTCTAGCGTCTCCGTGCGAGAACTCTGGCATGTTAAACTCCACTTAAAACAGTCACTGCCTTCAAGGTCACGATTTGACAGATGAATTTCAAATATTTGTTTATGAATACAAGAAAAGACAAAATATAAAATAGAGTAAGTTTTACAATGTGACAATTTTTTGGCAGTATTCGAAGTAATATATGAAACTCCACAAAAAACACAGAATATACGTGAATCTACAAGTATTTTATTCTGTAGTTTAGAATTGTTTATTGTATTTAGTTATAAAGTCAAGAAAGTTTAGGAGCTGGAACCCCAAATAAGAAAAATATATTTTTTTTGTGAAAAAGTGAGCGAGGTAGACCGGAAATTTTCAAATGGGGGTGAAGAGAAGACAGGGCTATCAAAGCGTGGCCGTGCAGAGCATGGCAGGGAGGAGCAGGGCGGAGAAGGGATACAACAGAAGAGATATTAGGCCCCACCGCAGGGTATGAAAAAATTGAATTCCTCTCCCTGTCTAATAATTTACTATAAATCCGAGCAACGCCGGGTACACCAGCTAGTCTAAAATAAAAACAGATCCAGCAAAAGTAATGATGGTTCATGTATTTCGTGGTTGAAGGTTAGAAAAAGTTGACTGAAGTTCATGACTTTTGCCAAATAAAACGTGCCCTCATACTGTAATAGTAAGAACATTCTCACACTCAACTATTTTCAGAATTGTCAAATACATATCGTTACAGACCCATTAGAATTGGCATAATTTATAAAATGAAAAGCATTGATCTTTAATAAAAACGGAAGAGAAAATCAATGTATTTTCAGACACGTAAAGGAATAACAATTAAAAGTGGTTTCTTTGCTGCTTATATCAGGGGTTACAGTGTCAAAGAGACAAAGGAGGCTTTAGAAATTTTATTTTTAATTTCACAGGTCATTATCATGCTAACTGAAATCACGACACATATTTGAGAAAATGGCGTTTGGGCGTTTCTGAAAATTCTGAAATTTGAGCTCTTTTTTACAGAAAACTGGAGAGTTTTCGAGAAACTTTATTTGACATTATGTAAAGCACATATATTCATAGATCAAACAGAGTGAAGAAATCGCCTCTAAGGTAAATATTACCGACGTGAGAGAAAAGTCAAAGAAATTAGTTTTGTAATTTTTGAAAAAACAAAAAAATAGAAATATGATATTTATGTTATCTGATAGGGTTGAATGAGCACTAATCCTAAACAAAAATTTAAAGAAAAAAATTGGAGCCGTTTTTGAGAAAATCATGTTTTTGTAATGTTTTAAATTGCAAATATTGCACGCTCTATTGCATTTAAACTACTAAACGATTCAAAAAAGTCTAAATGACCTTAATGAAAGAAGTATGCGTGTGTAACGTATTTCATTTGAGGGAAAAATCTGTCTTCAATTTGATAGTTGTAGGAATACCCTCCAAGAAATTTAAACTTTTACAATTTTCCGAGAAAATGGGACCTATGCCATCTTTATAAGTGTATTTTATTCTATTCTTACAAGAAATTTAAAGAAAATATTTGGTGCCTTTTTTTTAGAAAATGTTGAAAATGTCCGGGGGGCTTCATGTAAAGTACTTCCCAAAGTTAAAGAATGTTTTTTCAAAATTTCAAGCTTCAACTAGAAACAGATGGACTATTTTTTCAATTTGGAAAAGATCGTACGTGTGGTGTAGGCGCTAGATTTGTTCACATACGACAGACAGACGTACAGACAGACGGCCAGATAGACGGACAGACGGACGGACGGACGTTTTAAAAAAAATATTTTTCGGCATCAGGGGACCGCAAAACGTGTATTTCCGTTGAAATCTTGTTATCGATTTTCTGCAGTATTACATAACTTTCTCTATACTTTGCATATTATTCCCGTATATACGTAAGTATATGAGAAAGTAAAAATTTACAAAGTACACGCAAAAATCATTAAAATTTTTATTATCGTCTTAAATAATATTTAATACAATTTACACAAATTAATTTGGAATGTTCTAAACAAATATATATTTTACTTTTTCACAAAAATATTTAGAAAGTCTCTGTCTTTTTTCCACTTTGCAAGGTTGGCTTTTTTTCATTTCCATACGGACGTCTCCTGCACATTTCTTTCTCTTTGGTAAGAAATCGTGACAGTCCAATGTAGATAAGACAAATTATTACATATTCTGAATTTTTCAACGGAAATACACGTCTTGGGGTCCCCTGATGCCGAGAAAGTGTTTTTTTCAAAACGTCTGTCCGTCTATCTGTTCGTTTGTGAAAACTGCTAGCGCCAAAATCATGTGTACAATCTTTTCCAAATTGAAGAAAGCCCTGCCGATCTGACTCTAGTTGAAGCTTTGAAATTTAGACAGGAATGAGAATGCCATCATACGTACAGCTCAGGCCAGGAGCTCACAATCCACTGGTGCTGTTGGGATATCGCTGCTGCTCGATAAGCTGACAGATATCGTACAGTCCAGCATTCAAGTTTCAACATGCTCACGGGCAATGATTCAACGAAAGGATAAAAATAAAAGTCCAAACAATCTCTGAAAAGTACAATAAAGGTATACATGAAATATCAGACCACTAATGTGCCACGGTTTGTGCCTCCTGCATCGTCTGGAACTCTTTTGGGCCTTCGCGTTCAGGCTATAATTTCTTTCTTTGTACTTCTCTCCCGGCACCCGGCTCGCTTGGCTATGAGACGACGGCTCGTGAAACATCCAAAGAAACGTCCCGAGGGGCGTGTGGTTGAATGAAAGTGAATGACTTTTCTCTATGCTGGTTTATTAACTCTGGACATTTACATAATTCAATCTGACTCTTACATTAATTTATGTTTTGCTTTCTTTAATCATATGAACATGAAGCTGATACCTAAGACTTGCATGGGGGACAAACGAGTCTTAATTGCGTTCGCGTTAACTCACCATACCGACAGCCCTGGAATGGTTTCCCCATGAAGGTCTCGCCTCGCCTTACGTCTGCTCGCGCTTACCGCTCTCGTCCCAGTCCCGACCTCTGCGCGCCCGGCCACCGCCTCGCCTACCGTTCCCACCCCTTCCTTGCTCAGCGCTTCTCCCTTCCATACGTCTACCCTGCGTGGGAAGCTGACGCGCCCTTTCGCTGGCACCTTAGTGACCGATCTGGGTGATGCGCGGGGTGCGGGGCCCGAGGCGCTCGCTGAGTAAGAGCTGAGCGCATGTATTGGAACTTTTCCACCGACCTCCGCTGGACATGCGTATCTGACATGTTCTCGAAGTAGCTTTTCAAATACATATGCTCACCACATTTTTAAGATAGAAAAATATGATTTCACCCTCGACCTCATGTCCGTGACAAATGACTCGCAATAATGCAGGAACATAAAATTGCCGTAGCTTGGATCTTATAGACCTATTGCGAGCACTCCCGGGTTAAATCTGCTTACCATCCGAAATCTACACTTTTTACTTTCTCGTATTCATACGTATATACGGAGTAAAATACGTAGTGTAGAGAAAGTTATGTAATGCTGAGGAAAATCGATTTCGAGATTTCAACGGAAATACACGTCTTGGGGTCCCCTGATGCCGAGAAAGTGTTTTTTTCAAAACGTCTGTCCGTCTATCTGTTCGTTTGTGAAAACTGCTAGCGCCAAAATCATGTGTACAATCTTTTCCAAATTGAAGAAAGCCCTGCCGATCTGACTCTAGTTGAAGCTTTGAAATTTTGAAAAACATTCTCGCATATTTGGGGGTACTTTACATGAGATCCCCCGCGCATTTTCGAAATTTTCTCAAAAACGACTCCAAAATTTTTAAAAATTTCTTGTAAGTATAGAGAAAAATACGCTTATGAAGGTGGAATAGGTCCGATTTTCACGGTGAACTCTGAAGTTTCGAAAACTGCAAAAAACTAATACATTGCTATAGCTGGCATAGGTTCGATTTTCAGGGATAACTCTGAATTTCTGAAGACTGCAAACTTTTGAAATGTTTTCGGCGTCTTTATACATCTACAAAATTGAAGATAGAGATTCTTGCTTCAAGTATTTTTTATCTCAATATTTATTTCATTCATTGATGTCCTCTACATTGTTTTGAAAATTTTAGGTGTTTTCGCAAAATATAGCGTGGAATATGTGCATTATTAAAAAATAACCAAAAAATATTTTCTCGAAAACGGTTTCAATATTTTTCTTTAAGCTTTTGATAGGGATAGAGCTAAATGTATCACAAAGATGGCATAAACGCAATATTGCTCTATACTTTTTTTCTTCAAATATTACAAATATGTATTTTTTTACTTATTTTTCACATTGTACATATTTTTATATTTACATTAGCGACGATTTCTTCACACTATTGTATTTATGAGTAGATGTGATTTGAATAATGTATAAAGTTCCACACCCCAAAAATCAACAGTTTTCTGTGAAAATGAGCTCAAAATCCCGCATTTTTGGAAACGCTCAAACACCATTTTTAAAAAAATAGCTCTAAATTTTTGACAAACGTCCCCACCATATAGTGCTAAATGCGGTCTTTAATATGACATAAAGTTCATTTTCGTGCATTCTTTTTTTTTTCAAAAATTACACTAATGTAATTTTTTTAAATATCTCTCAAGCCATTAATATGTACATTTTCCGCTATTTGTAAATACTAATTCATTTTCGAGTTAAGTTACTTCAAATAAATTTAAATGAAGCTTTTTGAAAACTCAAGTTATATTTCGGTTCTACTAATAGCAAACCGATACTATGAGAAAATTTCAATATGTACTTTGGGCGTCAATAGTCAGCTGGCTGGAATATGTGAGAAATCCGAATAGCTAGTTCAGACAACAGAAGATGGAAATCTAACACGAGAAAATGTTTGCCATTCAGTAGCACCACTTATTTAGATATGTTTTCTGGGAACAGACTTTGTTCAAAGCAGGAATCTCTATCACCAATGTTGTAATTTTGAAATGTTACCTTTATGCAATATTCGAATACAGAGTTACCAGGCAATGAGACTAATACGCAAATTTACCGTCCTTTGTTATGAAAAGAAAATTTAAAGAAAAAATATAAACAGTTTTTGAAAAAAGTAATCGCGAAAGCATTTTATTGCATATATTTCACGTAACATTACGCAAAAACCACATCACATTTTCGAGACATTTTTCATGACGTTCTATCAAGATCTGTCTTTAAAGAACGGATTTTATGATGATCTGTTTTCAATATTGGAGGACGCAAAAAATTTCAACTTTTTCAAAAGTATCAGGAACTTCAAAAAATGAGACACTTCAAAAAGTCAGGTATTTCAACCAAAATGAGGCGTGTATCTTTTTTTGTAGCGTCCTTTACGCTAACCGACGATTAAGTTAAAAAAGTCAGTCATTTTTGTAATTTTTTAGAAAATTTCGAAAATGTGTACGTTAATGTACTCTCAAAAACCAAAATATCTATTTCAATGTCCGAGTTTTTTTGAGTTCATTTAAATCGATAATGGAAAATTAACTTTGGAGCAGCACAACGGTTTAGGTGCTAGTGTGGACCACAGACATACGGATGGACAGGCAATTTGCAATCCAACGATTTTTCGGTATCAAGAACCCACCAAAAATGGATTCCTGCTACTTAATGTGTTAGAGGAAGTAATTTACTATATATATGACCAAGATTCATCACCTTTGTCGGTAATTAAAGTTGTTCTGTCGAAAATGCATTTTCCGGCGCACGATTGCAATACTTCTCAGGAAGGGCTAGAAAGTAAAAATACAAAAGAGTAAATTTAGTAATGAAATAGGCATTTATCGGCATTATAAAATTCGCATATAATATTCCTAATGCCTCAAAATGAATAAGTCGCCTAAAATAATGCGTTTCCTTTGAAGGAAAACTTGGCAAAAGGGCAAAATTCCACCACTTAGTAATAACATATGCGTTATAAGTGTTTCATTAGAATCGTGCTCCCAAGGAATTTTGATTCATGGTAGAAGGGGTACACAGAACCTTTTGAGTAGAATGAACCTTTTCAGTCACGAAGAAGTAAGAATGTGAGTGAAGAGGAAGGATATGGAAAAGTGAGCTATATGAAGGTTGCGGGTGGTCGAATAGGCAGCTAGCAAGAACTTCAGTAGCCACTAGCCGGAGACGATTAAGGCGAAACTGCTGCCCTGCAAAAGTCTGAGGGGATTGGACACTCCCACCCAACGCAGATATGCAGAGCAGGCGAGGAGATGAATCGCTGGAAGATGCTAATGACACCAAGCCTGGACAGTAAAACCAGCGAGGCACTACGGGTCATGGTAGTGGGCGGTGAAGAAATGACGGGGGTCATTAAGAAAATGAAAATAAAAAAGTTCAGTGGTAGAGAGAGGAAGAATTTGAAGGTAGAGAAAGCGAGACAGTGGAATGATGGAACGGGAGAAGGCAGCCTCTGCAACGAAGTCGGTAGAGGGAGAAATGGCAGCCGAAGTTGAAGAGTTTGGAAGGAGAAGAGAGAGGGAAGGCCGGCGACGCGCGCTGACAGCACAGAGGAAAGATCTACCATTTCCTCTACGCCCTCCAAGCTCACAGCGAGTGCCGGCGGCGAGGGGGGCGGCGGGTACTGCAAGGGCGCTGGGCGCAGGGCGCCGGGCGCCGGACGCGGCGCGTCGTAAAGCGACAGGGAAGTCGCAGCCACGCCCCCCACCGCTCTCGCCGCTCCCTCGGGAGACGGCTGCTAAATAAAGCGGGCAGCCGCCCTTGATGAACGACCTAATCTCCACTTTCATCCGGCGGCCGTGGGGGCGGTGGGGGCGGCGGGGGCGGCGGGGGCGGCGGGGCGGTGGGCCGGCGGACAGCGCGCACGGCTATCGATCGCCCACACACGAGACACCGGTCACGCGAAGGCCCACGCGCCTTGCACTTCCCGCCGCCGCCCTTCCGCCGTCGCCGCCCCGCCCCCGCCCCGCTCGCGCGCCGTGCCTTTCTCAAATGATGCCATCCAAGACCATCTCCATCGCAGATCCAGCGCTGGCAGAAACTCACGCCTCTTCTTGTTAGCATCGGAGGTGTTGCCCGCCCAACTGCGCGATTCCACTCTGCCTGAGGAATGCTCTGCATTCTGACTCCTCAGAAGAACGAGCAGCGCCGCAACGCTCTCAGCCACATAGAGTATGCGCTTCATTGTTCATGAAGTGTGCGAGTTTTGGTGTACTATATTGGACGTATCTGGTAAAAACCCTTTCGGAAAATTAAATTTGGAACCGGAGTTGAAGGTGACATCATGTGCATTCTTCTTTTCGTCACCTTCAGTTTGTTGATCTTTGAATCATTCCTGCAGGATGTCTAAATGTCGGATTCCGAACTTTTATGGCGGGCTAAAATCATGAAACACGATCAACATATTTAACTAAACTAAAATAACAAATAAAAATAAATATGGAATAAGGTGAAAAATATGACCACATAATCTAGAAACCTTGTAGAGAATGTTGTTTTAAAAGATTACGATAGAGCAGGGAACGATCCGGCTACAGTTTCTAGACCCTTCAACCAATATTTTTCGAGATTTGCTGCTGATCTCACTATGAGTCTGAAGCCATAAAAACATCAAACGTTTACTCAAAAAATTTAGAAACGATGTATATTTCCGAAACTCCTTCCTATGGAATTCTCAAATAATTGATCTAAAAAATAATATTAGGCCGGTTTATTTGAATTTCAGTGAATTTGTTAAAGACTTGTGCGCCGTCACACACTCGTTAACTCACATATTTAATGTATCCTTATGCACCGGAATTTTGCCAGACGTTTTCAAAACAGCAAAGATTAAGCCGCTGTTGAAAAAAGAAACAAAAATGAAATTCAAAATTATCGGTCAATTTCTCTTGTGTAAGTTTTCTCAAAATATTAAGAGATTTTTTTACGTACGAATGGAAATTGTTCTTAGAAAATACGAGGAATTTTAAAATTGCCAACATGAGTTAAGAAAAATCTTCGCAAACAGCCAAATTTTCCTTTCTTAAAGATGCTTCCTTGTCTTAAAGATCGCTTCATCCGTGACTCAAAATGAAGCCCCTATTGAAATATTTTTAGATCTTTCAAAACTTCTCAATGTCACTGATCATAACATTTTATTTTCAAAATTTTATTTTCAAATAGGACGACGGTTTACTCTTACATTCTATTATTAAATATATAATATAAAATTATTTCTGTCATTAGGAAACCGTACAATTGAGCAAATGTTAAAAATTATATTTGGGTGGCGATAGATGGCAGCTGGCAAAAGGATGGACCACGACAGAAAAAATAGGACTGGCCAAAGAAATTAGAAAACTAACTAGTTCGAGAAAGTCTGTGTCATTCGTAGCACCACAAGTTCTTATTTACATTCCATTTTCTTAGAATTATTATTTTATTATCCGGTGTAATCATAACTGATTAATTATTTACATATTGCCACTCTGTTACTTGAATTTCCCACACAATGAAACTATGCCAAGGGTGTTGCCATCTACATTTACTGATAAAACACATTTTACATGCTCTCTTGTGCTGATACTTGGTTTTGTTTCTTGTAATTTAATTTAAGCCACTGAAAATCATGTGATGCTCTCTCGTAGTAATGTTGGTTGCTGCAGTAATGTGTCTACATTGATTCATTGCAAATTGTGATATTCCGTGAAATACATTAAGCAAATACATAAATATTATGTCTCGAAGATTTATAAATAGCATAAATACATTTTAATACGTTTGTGCAGAATTTACAGAGAAAAGCGAAAAACACAAACGCACGTCGTAAGTGAAAAAAATCATATTACATGTACTTCGGCTGCAAAGTTGAATACCGAACACCATTTCTTTTGTGTCACATGTGTAACTACTTTGAGAAAAAGACTGTAACCTACACGTTCATCAATGGCATTTGCAGTTCCAATGGTATGGCGTGACTCAAAAGAATACATCTCTGAATGCAATTTTTGTTTGATGTAAATGCAATTTTTTTCTCCAAAAACTAAGCATGGTATTCAGTAGTCAAACCTAGCTTCAGCCATGACACCTGTTCCACATATTGGTTATATGTTTTCTAGCCACCAAGTGGTAGGACCATTAATGAATACTGTGTACAGCCTTGAGTATCTAGAAACAGACCCAACGTCTTTTCGTCTCATCAATCATCAAGAACATACTAAATTTTGTACGGACTTAAATCATTCTCAAGCACAGTCGGAGTAGTTGACTTTTCAAATAAAAGGTTGGAATTTACTTTATAAATTTGTCAAAATCATCTCATTTAGGAGGTGGCACAGTGACTTAAAATTTACTTCTCTGCAGCCAATGTCTTCGTTTATTGCAATGGTGCAAATGGTATTTTTGGAGCTACGGGTCATGTTAGCAAGCCGTACGAAAAGAAGCTATACATTAAGTCTTCAAAATGTTTGAAGTTTGAAGGCGGTGCTCCTTCATATTAGAAATACTTATCCCTCAGTCCCAATCAGCTATTACGTTTCCAAAACAGACTATTGAAACTAAGTCGATGTTATTGTATCACATTAACTACGACACATTCAAGTGGAAGCCATGTGGAGACCTGAAAGTGATACGACTACTACTTGATATGCACGAAGATTTTACCAAATTCTGAAGTGTCACATGTGAGTGGGATAGCTGCGACAAGAAACCTCATTACATTGGTAGAGTAGTCTCATCGAAATAAACATTTTCCAAATTTTCTCAAAAATGGCTCCCAATTATTTGATTAATCTTCGTGCGCGATTAAGAGAAAGGTGCGGACCTCATGTTCGTTGAAATACATGATTTTTCGAAAATTGCAAAAGAGCAATTTTTTGGCGTGTCTTCCTACAACTACAATATTGAAGATAGATATGTTTTCGTTAATGAAATCTGGCCTTTAATTACAGATCATGAAATAAGGTAATGTTCAATATTTGGAACATATTAGTAGTTATCGTGTAATTTTGCGCGAAATATAGGCAATTTAATTTTTTTAAACAATTATTATTTTAAAAACTGCTCTAATTTTTTTCTTTAAATTTTCTCCTCGTATGTATCAAAGGACAATGCAAATATGGCGCTAGTCCCATTTTCGTATATTCGAAAATTGCAAAACGAACATTTCAAACCACAAAATGTAAGCTGGAGATTTTTGCCTTAGACAAAGTCTGTTGTATAAAATAAGCTCATTAAAAAAGCTATGAACAATTTTTTGAAGAAACGAGTAGTTTTGGCGTAATTTGCGCTTGAAAATAATGCAATTTATAAAAAAATATTTTCTGAAAAACCGCTTTCAAGTTTTTTTTCAATTTTTTTCACGGAAGGAAGAGCGGACGCTTAAAAGAATGGCGTGGCTCTTATTTATTGTTGAACTCTAACTTTTCCAAAATTGCAAATTTAGAAATTATGCGAGAAATTACGTGCTGCTGTAGCACCACTTGTTAAATTCGCTTCTCCCCATAACACGTCAAACATAGTTTTTAATTGTTTTTGACGTAAAATAAATAAATAACTGATGAGTTATGAATCGTGCAATTTCTACAGATCTATTTTATTTTTTGCGCACATGTCTCTAGATTCATTAGCCATAAAGTTTCATAAAAGTAACATCTATATTTTGTACTATGAAAAGTTCTTAGCGACCATAAATGAAATATTGGCAGGCAGGTTAACGGGGTTTGGTCAGAAGAATTTTACAACTAGTAAAAATTCTTCTGACCAAACCCCGTTAACCTGCCTGCAAATATATTTTGTACATGATGCAGCTAGTGGGAAAGCAGTGGTAGATGACACTAAAACTGAAGACAATGATAACGATAGCTGATGATAATGATGATGATAGTGATGGTGAAATACGAGAATTGAAAAGACGGAAAAACCTAGGGCATCAACCGATGTCACTGCAGTGCGTCTGAATGGAAGGTTCTAGGTTCGAATCCCGACGGTGGCAAGATTTCCGTCACTAACCAGATAGCTAGGTCGAGTTCTGTCGCTTTCTGAAGAAGAATTGTAGATGCCGGCTGCTCTGATCGGTAGTTTCCGCGGTTTCTCCGATCAATATCAGACGAATGCGGGAGAAGTACCCTAACAAACGGGCTACGGACCGCAAGCGTTCTTTCCTTCAGATTCCTTGTCCTATCCAATCCCTTACGTACACACACTTACATGCACTACGCTACCGCATACGTCGGGAGACAAGTCGGAAGCCTAGAGCTTGTCCCTGTTGGCGCGGTGCCCCGCTAATGGAAGTTATCTGGTTGAGGACAAACCCGGTTAGCCGACGGTACGTCGGCGCCGGATCTCACCATCATCAGTGGGAAATGATTACCGCCAACTTCAGCGATAAAACATGCACTGCACTTACGAGAGTAATGAACTTTACAGTTGACGCGCCCGGAATCACTAATCTTTCAACCATCCTAGTCACGGAAAGGTGGCCGATCGCTAGGGCAGTAGCGAGGTGGCGATCTCGGGCCGAAGGATCGCGGGCTCGAGGTCCGCTGCGGGCCTGGTTGTATTTGTGTTCGTTCTTTCACCCTTCATAATCACCATATGACTTCATTCAGTATACAGATACCCCTAATGTTACATCAGTACTGGTCGCTAATGCCCTCGCCATTTTTTAATTGTTGTTTACACTATCAGAGAGAACGTTTAACACGAAAATCTGGAGCCATTTTGACCCCGAGGAAATTTGAGGGCATACTGATCAAACTGTAAATATTCTTTTCTGAGTCGTTGTGCCTTGAGTTCGTTCAGATCGATCCGGTATTAGCAATATTGGGGATAATCATCTCAACGGTTTAGGCGTTAACGTTGACCACATACACGTTGACCACGACGGACGGACCGGTAGACGGACAGACCGACATTTTGCCGGCAATGGATTTTTCGGTATCAAGAACCCCCAAAACATGAATTCCGATTGCATAACGTGTTAGAGGAAGTAATTTACTACATGTAGAAACACCAGGGCCTCACAATACGATTTCTTGTATCGAAAAATCGCCGATTTCTGCAGCAGATTTACAATACTTTTTTTAGTACATAAATACGTTGTAAAACGAGAAAGTAAAACTATGGAAACATCGTACATTAACAACTGTGAGTAGATATGAATTATAGAAAAGTTTTATAGACGAACAAATTAAAGGACAATTTTATATATTGTCTACAGAACATTTACAGTGGTGCAGGTGGCGAGGAGATAAATGCAATGGATATAAATGATCATATTTGGTTAATCTGCTAACGAAAATTGTGAAGAGTTTGAGGAAATTCGTTAGACACGAGTTACAGTTTCTATCGTAATGAAATCATTGAATATGGAAAAATGTACCTGCTGTAATGTGGGAATATTTATAACGTAATTTTAGGAGATTTAGTCTGGAGGAACATTGCCAAAATATCAAGTTTGTTTCGCTATTCTTTTGAGGAAATTTCAATAATTTAGAGGAAAGTTTTTGAACCATAATATTAGTTTAAAAGAAATAATCTAAAAATGAAATAACTCAAACTCGACCATCTCGAAGATGGATATCGTAAGCAGTATAAACATTTTGAAATAAATACAACAAACTACTTGAGGTGTGAAGTTGTTCAGAGATGGAATTTAAAGCGATAGAGAATCTGCAAACCAGAAACATAAACGAGAGGAGCTCTAAGCTAGTCAACCTCTATGGCACAAAGAGGAAATTGGAAACCATGCTGAAGTACTTGTGTGTGCTGAAGAGAATGCAACTCCTTGCGGAAGCATTTTGGTTTATCGTTTGCACCTGTTGAATTCGCGTCATTGTGCTGTGGATGCAGAATTTCGGGGGAGCGCGTGTCCAGCGCCGAGTGTCAGTGCATGTCCACGAGGCTTTTGGGGTGGGAGAAGCGCCGTTGAGGGGCCGCTCCGGTCCCCGCGTGCTACGGTCGCTGGGCGGCGAGTCAGGCACTCGGCCGCGGCTTCGCTTCGCCTGCCGTCCATCAGCGCGCGGGGCGGGGAGGCGTGGGTGGGCGCTCTCCGCTCCGCTCTTCCCCGCCTTCGCCGTCACTCGCCCCCAGGCCCCGCTAATAAATAAGGCGGCGCCCCCGCCCCCACAGCACCGAATGTGCCTACATCAGGCGACCACGTCGCCCTCACCACCACGGTCCTTCTCGCTGGTTAATCGCTCCACTCGCTTCGCCCACTCCCAAACTGTCTTCTGTCTTCATCCTCTTCTTCAAGTGTATAATAGTATCCTACACACACGAAATTCAACTCGGTCGCTGTGCATCATTCGCGCTTCGTGTCCTCCGTTGTCCTCTTGATCCACATCCTCCGCTCCCACACCCCCTCCGGTCTCCCTCCGCAATTTGCCCCACCCTCTCTCCTCTCCGCCGCTCCCTAGGGCCCCGTGCCCCTCCCCCAACCCACTCCAATCTCGCCGCGCTCACTCGGCCAGGCCGCCCGCCCGAAGGAACACGCAACTCTGGATATTGAAATCAGTGGGTTTCAATTTCCTCGTACTGCACTCGTGCGAGAGGTAACGAAGGAGAGCAAACAGCGCCTACGAACGAGGCCTCCCCCACGGCACCGCCAAAGGCCGCCATCTGCACGTTTTGATTCCGTTCTTGTATTTGACTCACTACACATTTATTTTATCTAAGAAAACAATATCACCGTGATATTTCTGTATGTTGTATTCACACTCATTCGTGATTCGTCATGTCGTACTTAATACCACAAAACCATTGTATTGCATCAAAGAGATGGACGGAAAGTTTATATTATCTTCTCATAACTTGAAATAAATAGTATTTATAAGTTTTTCAACCTATTAGTACTTTGATGCTATATAAATAAATCCCAGGAAAGAGGATTGTAATCGATTAACCGAGTCACAACCTACATGAACCCTAATAAAGTAGTCCAAACGTTATCGAATATTTTTTTCTATAGCTTTTGTGAAAATAATAACCTTGATTTTTTCAATTAGAACTCTTGTGAAGGCCGTTTCGTAATATAATTAACTCGCTTAATTTTTATATTTCCATTAATGCAAACGACAATGAATTATACACCACAAACAAAATTAAACATTTTATTAAACAAACAACAGGGTATTCATGTAACTACTTTGGGAATGGGTTTTACAAACCATGAAGCACAAATGCTGTTATTATTCAAAACACGAAACAAACACATTAATTATTCGCGTTTGTGGAGAACATTTACCAAAAGTAAAATAAAATATTTGAAAATTATTCGTAACATGAATCGTATAACATTGTCTTTAATGTTATTGGTGTTGAATTTAATTCGCTCTTGTAAAACTTTAACATTCTTTCTTTCAATACAATCTAAAAAATACAAAATTTCAATGTTCTTAGCAATTATGGTTGATTCGAAGTTTGCTTATTTATTGTACTTTCAAAATCGGTTTCTGATTGCCAACCTGTCAAACATGGTTTCCTCTTTCTTTTCTTAATTCGATGTACGTCTCTACATCTAAATGTGTGTCTCTACTTATGCCTAATAAGAGGCTTTGAAATTTAAAGGCAAACGAAAGAATTGTTTAAGTTCTAGATATGTAAGGTAGAATGGTCAATGTTCTCAACTTCATGAAAGATACACCATGGGGAAACTCACGAGATTTGCCCTGTTTTTTGTTCATATTTTCCTCCATTTCCTTTGATCATAAAGTCTGTTGGGGATGTAAATACAGATCATACAATAGTATATATTATAATAGTTATGTATCTAGGGTTTTTAGATGTTTTCCCTCGCAGATGACTTTCATCCCGAGGGTCAGAGGCCCTCAGGTTTGGAAGTCGCCCGAGGGGCAAAGAAATCAAGTAACGCCCGTGGTGCATACAAAACTTTATGGTATACTCGTTCTTTTCTGAACCAAACTAGAATTTGAAACATCTTTAAATTGGTCTTACATTAAAAGTGGAAAGATGCGTTGTGATTCTAGTTGTCAATATGGCGTCTTATAAACAAAACAGAGTGCGTAACTGTTGCATAATTAGGATTGCATACTCGTACCAAGACGTCCATAACAAGTTGGTGTAAATACACAGAAGAATCGATCTACAATGGAAGAATATTGTGAAGTTCCTGCGGAAATTCTCGAGAAAGCTACAAAAGTATGCTTATGTAGTAGTGTAGTGCATGTAAGTGTAATTTTATGTAAGTAAGGGGTGAGGATAGGACAAGGAAAAGAAGGCAATATTTCACGCGGTCCGTGGCCCTTGTGTTAGGGTACTAAGTTGTTTTTTTATTTCTCATCTCATACATCTTGTCTTAAAACACTGATATATGTTTCCAATTCTGCCAGTACTTCATTTTTCTGCCCGAAATGACTCGCACGATCTTCGATAGATATCTCTGAAGTAATACTTATAAAAACGGAGACTACTTACCGTGAATATTATTCTTCATATAAAATGTCTTTCACTTACTACAATTATTCTTCGTTTAGCTTGTAGCTGCGACAAATATTAATTCCACAGGATTAAAGGAACAGTAAATATATAATATAAAATCTTGGGAGAATATTAATTTGAAGAGTGAATTGAGAGATGGGAAAGTGAGATGAAAACGCTAATTTCTTTTCTCTTAATGGCATACACTGATTAGAGCGTAGGCTAGTCTCCAGAAGCCCCTAGCGCCTTCTTGTGAGAGTCTCCTTAACAAGTATACATAGAGAAGTTTCCTTTGCTTTCCCTAGGCGCGCTAGCGCGCCAATTTTGACGTTTGATTTGAATACCAGATAGCGCAGGACAAGATACAATATCCGCAATCTTATGCAGTTATTCAAATCGAAACTCTAATTGTTAAAAAATTGCTAGAGGATTTACTTTTACTAGGATCGGCCAAGTGCCTTTATAGGTATCTGCTTTACATGCCGACAAACGTCCGCATGCATGCCGTCGATTTTTGGCACCTCGAAAATCCTCCGACTTTGACCGGGTTTGATCGGATTTGAACCCGCGAACATGGGATCAGTAGTTCGGCTTGATAAACAGTATACCATCAAAGCTGGTCCAATTCAACAATTAAAAAAATATATACTTCATGTCATAGATCAACGTTGTCCAACTGGCTGCCCGCTGTGCAATTTATCTTGGTCCGCGAAAGGTTATTAGTCAAACGTGAAAGTCCCTTGCATCCAAGTCGGGCGAGAACATTGTGCGTCTAGCGCACGTTGCCTGTCGAGGTCAACCCTCCTTAATGTAAAAATATTTCAAGCTTAGGCTTAGGATTTTTTTCTAGTAAATTCATAAATTCACAGTTGTCATGATACGGCCCAATATCACGTATGGTTCCACCCCCCCCATTTCAGGGCAATAGGGCAAACCGCCGAGATAAACAATACGGGGTCACATGGGGATCGGCTGAGAAATGAAAACATTGCCCGCAGCAATATTAAAGGTTTTAGTTGTGGCCCTTGAGGTCTTGTATGTAGGACACCCCTGTCATAGGTATTAAAAAGATCCTTTACGACTTATTCTGTTGCATTTCTAACTAGGAGTCGGATGTCGGTTCTTTGCGTATTATTGGGAAACTATGTTGTAATACGTAATTAATATTTTCTTATTGTTCAAATATTTTTGCACTGTATTCACTACACGTATTTGATCCAATTTATTTCCAGAATGACGAAATGTCTGAACTTGTCGAAGAACACGTTATGCAAAAAATTAATATTATTAAAATGTATCTCTTGTAAAAAGCGTATTACACACAAAAACTGCAATTTTTCATGAGTAATGTTGCATCTAGAATAAGGGAGTGCTGATTTCTAATCAATTTTACCATAAATTTTACAGCAGGATCTTCAAAAAAAGGAATTGAAGTTCATGAACAAAACACCAAGGAAGCTCACACAGTGACACTGGTTTCTCGGGTCTATCCATTTTAAGTGGTCCATCGACCATCTCGATCGAGTGGTCAACATCGAGTGGTCGCTCGACCATCTCGAAAAAAATCATATCTTGTACGTTCTACATTTCCTTATGTTTTGGTTGTTCAAAAAACATCTTTGTTTTTTATTGTATCTGGTTTCCAAATGGCGGCAATCTTTTTATTGGTTATTTAAGATCGCATCAACATCTAGGTCATTAGCGACCACTATTGCTGTTAACGGTATGGTAACTATGTAGATGAAATGATATGGTGATGATAAGGTGAAAGGACGAACACAAATACAATCATGCCCGAGGCGGGACTCGAACTCGCGACCCTTCGGTCCGAGATAACTACGACGCTGCTGCCTTAGCGATCTCGGTCACCGGGGCGACAGTGTGACGGTGATTTTTGTTTTAAGGGTTTTGGGATTGTTCTAGCATTCTAGAATAAAAGGCATCGTGTTCATTATACTCTGATCTACAAATCGAAATATTAATTACCTTCCTTCTATGTTTTTATATGAGAAATATTTGCGATCAAATCTATGGAACGCGAATGAATCAAGTTAGATTTTCAGAGAGTAATTTCTGAAAAAAGGAATAGAATCTTAGTCTTAATTTTTTCTGAGCTTTTATACATAAAAGTGTAGTTACTTTTTGTAAAATATCATTGGTAAGTAAAGTGCCTCTGGCAAATTGCACCCTCTTAAAAATTGGAATTTTGGATTTTTTCAAATCAATTTGGTCGCGAATATTTTTTAAATAAAAGCACAGAAGGTAGGTAAATAATATTTCACTTTGTAGACCAGCATATAGTGAATCCAATGCGTTTTCTAGAATGCTAGAACAATCCAGATCTGGATAATTTTGAAAAGAGTAAATGTCTACAAAAGCGAAAAAAGGCGCACGGCGTAAAACAAAAAATGTCGCTATCTGTAAACCAGATTGAATTAAAAAAAATTAAAAATATTTTTGAAGTCAAAACATAAGGAAATTTATGTTCAAAATATGATTTTTCGAGATAATCGAGAGACTAATTTGTTAAATTGTGGACCATTTAAAATAGATTGACCGTCTCTTGCGAGGAGAGGACTGAAGTGCTGGTCGTTTAGAACGTGTTTCTCTCGATGAGAGGAGCGTGATCAAGAGAGTTCGGTGAAGCAACCATTAGCAACGGCTGAGCACATTGACAAAGAGCAGTAATGAGAAACTAGGAGTCCCTTCTCGGTTGTTGATCCACCCGAGTTCACCTCCTTTCTCAGACGCCCCGCCCTGCCCGCCCCGCCCCGCCCCGCCCCGCCCTGCCCCGCCGCTCGGGGACCCTCCCCACGAACAACTTTGGCCCCACGAGGGACGTGAACAGCAGGGCAAGCTCCATGCTTAGGCCAAGAACCAGTCAACCGAGTCCTCAACCAACATTCAATTAATTCCTTGAATTTTATATTGGGTGATGTAATTTAATGCAAATAATGCAATTATCTGAACAATCGTTTTTAATGTTTATTTTTTAAGAAGTTTGATAAATTAAACAATTTTATTATGCTGACTTAAGACTTTCGTCTGCTACAGAAATAAATAACACCGGACAAAAGGCATTCTGTTAACGTCACATGAGAGTCGGATCGTGCTCGCAAAGGCAGTGGTTCCCAAAATAATAAAAATGAAACTAGTAGTGCTTAAGGGGAGTTTAAATGGCCTATCCTTCCCATGTTAAATTTGCTGAAAAGATGACCCGTTTTCTCTAAAACGGCTGCAGCTAAATTTATGAAATTTCTACTAGTTCTTCTCTTAAATGTTCTTATGCTATTGCTCTACTTTAATTTATTTTCATAAATCAGAAATGAAAATATGATTTTTTGAAAAAATTGTACTTCAATTAACAAAAAAAATTACTTTTTTAAACACAATGGGAGATCTACTAACCATATTTACATGATTGTAGAGCTGTAGTTTAGTCATATTATTATTAATATGCATCCAAAATTTCACATTTCTATCACTTACCGTTTCTGAGAAAATGGGTCATTTATACCAAAAAATGTAGTTTTCTGTAAAACGCATTTAAAGATAAACTATTACATTTACATACTTGTAAATAAAAATAATGGCTAACACCCTCCTGCTTCATACTCTTCATTCTTTCCTGCATCTTCTAGATTTAATCTTCTCTTTCTTGTCGCTGATCTTGCTTCTTGGGTCATTTTTTGAGCCTGAACCTCAGCTTTTGCTATTCGCTCCTTGTCAAGATTTTTGAGGATGTCTGCTGTGTTGAAACCAATTTTGACACCAAGTTTTTCCAAAACTTTTACTCTTCCTGCATTCCCATCATTAAATGTTATGACGGCATCATAAACGCCAAGCTTTAGTGTTTGAAGTCCCACAAATACATTTTTTGGAATCCTTGACCACACGATGTTGTTGAATGATTCATTCACATTTTGTGTCTTACCTGTCAAACACTTTTTGAGTAGATCTGGATGAGCCAGGTCCTTATAAATTGACTTTATTGCCCACATAACTGCTGCAGGTAAAGAGTTTTTATGTGAAAAATTGTTTACATTGCCTGCTGCCTCTGCTTGCTTGTACTTACACCATTTGATGTTGCACAGGCAATGGTTAGGCTGGTCATTCGTTGATGCTTTGTGAAAAAATGTGGCCCACACTGCTCTCTTCATCCCTTCCAGATCATGTGAATTGTCTCTAATGGCTTGGCCATAAAAAGCAGTCAACTGATCAATGGCTGAGTCTGGAAGACGCCCTCTCATTTTTCTCCCATCAGAGAGCACAGTTTTTGACAGTTCACTCCTAATTTTTCTAAGACGTGTGCCCATCCTCTTCTGAACGTGGCATACACATTCTAGCTTCTTTGGAATTAGGTCACCATATGGCCTGCTGTCAACAACAGACTTGAAGGAGCTGGAATCTCCATCACCAATAAACTCTACATATCTCACACCACGTTGAGATAGAGAGCGTTGAAAGATTATGACAGCAGATGCACTCTCCATTCCTCCACTAGATCCAACATATGACTTCTGACAATGTGGTTCATGCTTTTTTTTATTTTCTTCATTTTTGGCAAGAAAACTGCAGCCATGACAATGCTTTGACAACACCTCTACATCCAGCACTTTGCCAGTGTCAATACTTGTGACAGCTGCACAAGAATTTTTTGATTGGAACCCTCTTTTTTGCCATGTTCCATCAAATGCAATAGTAATATCTCTACTGTTATCATTTTCAGCAACAGCTTCCTCTGTGGCAAGCTTCATAGATTCTTCTGCTACTGTCTTCAGCTTCTCTCCCAAAACACTTCTGTATTTAGAATAATTTGTAGGGGGACATGGAAAATTCATAAGTGCACATAGTGTCTTGCCAGAACTCAGTCCTCTGCCAATGCATCTAAGTCCATACACAAATCTAACATTAGTTTCATACAAACCATTATCATTACACTTCTCTGAAGAGTAAAATTGTTTTTCATTATCACACTCAACACAAGAAAAACTGAAAGAACAAACTAATCCATTTCTTTTAGACGAATCTTCTTGCAGCCTGATTTGTCCACCACATAGTTTGCAGCATGCAAATTTTTCTATCACTGAAGAAGGTATATTTAAATCTATAATTACATTTTTGTCCAATTCACTCACATTGTCCTTGGTATAAATAATATTACTTTTATCTAGTTTCCTTTTGGATGAACTTGGAGGAGTTGAAACTTTGGTGGTTGTGTGATTGCTTACACTAACCTCAGTATCAACCTCAGATTTCACAATAGTATTAGTTCTGTAATATCTGTTTCCCTTATTCTTCACCTTTTTAAATACTCCCTTGGGTTTAGTCATATTGTAATATCTAAACTTGCGAGATAAAACAATACCAAACCTCCACAAACTAATTACACACCAGAAGCACTTCAATAACAAATACACATTCGAAATATCGCAAATGTAAACAAGACAGGTATGCCAACATAAGATGCACAAAATTCTCAGCAAGACTAGCCAAACCACAGCCTTCTAGATTGCACAGTTCAGGAGATATAATATTTTTTCTTTTGGAGCGTGTGACAGGCTTGACAGTGACATTTCCCCAGACAGCCATGATTAATGTGTGACGCAGACTTGTAAATAAAATTTTATTAAACTAACTTCCAGATGACGTAGATAAATAAAACAAACACCAAAATAAAGAGCAGACTTCAATTATTATTTTCAATGAAAAAAACAAAAAACCACAATTTTCGAAAAAATATCATTTATACTCCCCTTAACAGCACATTATGTCTAACTGTTCCGCAATATTATACTATTTAAAAATGCAAACTATTTTCCGCACTGAGACTCGAACTCAGGCCATCCGAGTTAACTCACCGTCAGTCATACCTGTACGCTGCAGAAACATCCTGCAGTTGGGAATCCGACAGACGTTTAAACTTTTATTTCCAATATTTCCAACTCGCAATTTTTGCAATTTTCAAAAATACAGAGTTCGCCGAAAATGGGACTAGCACCATATTTTTTTCCGTCCGTGGCTGCATACGAGGAGAAAGTTAAATGAAAAAATTAGGTGTGATTTTTGAGAAAATATATAAATTTCAGACACAAATTACGCGAAATCTTACTAATTTTTTCAAAAAATTGCACATTGCCTTTTATAAAGAGTTGATTGCTTACAACAGCGAAGTCGAAAGTAAAAATTTGTATCTTTAATTTTGCAGCTTTGAAATATCATTTTGCAATTTTCAAAAATACGGAGAGTTCGCCAAAAATGAACATCATATTTTTACTGTCCTATAATAGGAGAAAAATTAAAGAAAAAATTTGTAACGGTTTTTGAGAAAAAATAAAAAATACTAATTGCTCGTATTTCGCACAAAATTACGTGAAAACTATTCATATTTTCATGTAAAGTAGCATCAAACATCATAATATCCATTTGAAAGCTCCAAAGTCCATTCTCTTAAGGTACGCGTGTACCTGAAAATAAGGTTTTTCTGTGAAAAATCAGAATGTTTTATTTTCGTTGTGGTACATTGAGATGTGTACTTTTCAGTACTTAAAACAGTTTGTTTCTAACTTCGTTAGTTTTTGATTTAATTGTACTTTTCGGAATGCGCGCGCATAGGCTACGTCCCACGGCCATTTGCAATTGAAGTGGCCATTCTCGCAAAACTGGTGGTACTAAAACACCACGTACTTTCTCTCCCTTAGTAATGGTTATGTAATACTATTTATATCACAATTTCTCTCCAGATTAACACATCTCAGTCATTTTTTGTAAAACTTATTACAAATCGTAGAGCAATTGGAACGAAAACTAAATATTTTCAAGCAAATATCAACATTAATTCTACAATTATAATTGCTTTTCATACACATAAATCATGTCCCAACAATGAGGCATATAATTCACAGAACTTCACGTACCGTCCCGCGGTACGGAATGCCATTGTTGCTTTCCAATCTGATATTCCAAGGAGGCTAGCAATTTTTCTTTCATCTTACATTTAAATCGTATTTTTAAGAGAGGAAACCTAATTGGGCTAATTTTAATTAAGATTTGCGGATTGCTTGAAAGATAATACATCAATACATAAAAATACTCATATTTTCGAAAAATTCAACACGTCCTTATTTGAACATCTGTTTTTGACGAACACATTTCATGAAGAAAAAAATTGTGTCTTCATAATTACATTGTAGGAAGACGCTGAAAAATAATTAATTTTTTTCAAAAATTCAGGAACTTTAACAAACATGACGACTCTACAGTCTCTTAAGCGTTCTTTACAATATCTAAGGTCCAAATTTACTAAAAAAATTTGTACAGTTTTTAAGAAAAAATGTAACAGTACAGTAACGCTTAAACGCCATTTTCTTAAAAACTGCTCCAAATTTTTAAATGAAAATTGTCATTTAGGACGAAGTGTTACTCTTCTTTGATATTCTTAAATTAATATTTCAGTTCTACTATTAGGAAACCGAAAAATTGAGAAAATGTACTTTGGACGGCAATAGATGGCTACTGGCAAGAGTATGGGGCAAGTCCGAATAGCTGGCCCAGACCAAAGAAAATGGAAGACTAATACGAGAAAGTCTGTGCCATATTGTAGCAGCACTAGTCTTGAAAATTTGGAAAATGTCCCAAGGGCTTCATTAGCCCTTAAAATTAAAATATCGGTTTCAAAATCAAGGATACGTGTCCGCGACATCAGCTAGACCTATAGGAGAATAACAGTTTTGGAGGAAATCGGCTGAACGGTTAAACCGCTAGCCTGTTCAGGGCCGGACAGTCGGGATGCAGACGTTTTGACGTTATTCGATTTTTCGGTATCAAGGACCCACAAAACATGGCTTCTGGCTACACCATATTTTAGAGGTTTTTGTTTTCTAAGTTTCTTTCTAAATTTGTTCTCCCGAAGAATCTCGTCGATCACCAATTATGTTCTGGTCTTCTTTCTTGATGTTGAAATGGAATCAAAGTTAATAACCCTAAATCTACTATTAAATAATATGAACTATTTACATAAAAAAAATTATTCCCAAATGCCCAAGATAGATACCCCTACTCGATACTCTTTCAGATCACGACAAGTACAAATCAGCTATACAGCGTCTGCAGTGTATAAGTTTCTATCTGCTTGAAACTTCCTTGTGCTCGCGACGCCGACCAAATATTTTCTCCCAAAATTACTTCTTCGAAGAAAGACGTCACCTCTGTTTTTGTTTGAATTCTACAATTTTGTAAGTAAATTTTACTTTCTCGTATACCTACGTATATCCGGAGTAATATACACAGTATAGAGAAAGTTATGTAATGCTGCACGAAAAAACGGCGGATTTACGGCAGAAAAAAATTCATTACCGGGCTCTGACAAAAAAAAAAAAAGTGGATAAATCCAGTTGCTAAATTAAAAAAATCCTTTTACACGTGGTGTAGCCAGAATCCCTGCTTGTGGGTCCTTGATGCCGAGAAAACAATCGATAGCAAAACATCCGTCCGCTTGTTGTCCGTCTGTCTGTCTGTGAACAGTGGTAGCGCCCAAACCGTGCGTAGGTGTTTTTCCAAATTCAAGAAACCCTTGTCGACTATATCTAGTTGAAGCTGGGAGATATTGAAACACATTCTTCAAAATTTGGCGGTACTTTATATGAAGTCCGTTGTACAGTTTCAAAATTTTCACAAAAACGGCTCCAAATTTTTTCTTTAAATTTCTTGTAACAATAGAGTAAAATACGCTAATAAACGTGGCATAGGTCCTATTTTCGAAGTTAACTGAATTTTCAAAAATTTGAAAAATTTGAATTATTTCCGCCGTCTTCCTGCAACTACAAAATTAAAGATGGATATTTTTTCATTCAAATGAAATTTGTTGCTCATAATCAGTTCTTTTAATAAGGCCATGTAGATTTTTTTGAAAATTTCAGTAGTTTTCGCGCAATATTGCATTCAATATTTGCAAATCTTAAAAATTACGAAAACAAGATTTTCTCAAAAACGGCTCCAATTTGATTCTTTAAATTTTTGATATGGATAGTGCTAAATGCACTGTATAAGATGACATAAATGCCATAGTGCTCTATCCTTTCGTTTTTTCAAAAATTACAAAAATGTAATTTTTGTACTCATCTCTCAAGTCGTTAATATTTACATTACCGCAAACATGTTCACATTATGGTATTTATGAGTATACGTGCTTTAAATAATATAAAATTTCTGGAAAACTCAGGTTTTCTGTGAAAATGAACTCAAATTTTCGCATTTTCAGAATTGCTCAAATGCCATTTTCTCAAAAATGGCTCGACATTTTTTCTTCAGACTTTTCTAACAGTTGATGGTAATGATACGGTTAAATATGACGTAAAGTTCATTTTGGTGTATTCTTTTTTTTTTTAAAAATTACACAAATGTGTTTTTTTAAATATCTCTCGCGCCGTTAATATGCACATTTCCATCGATTTGTATAATTTTTGCATTTGCAAGTAGAAGTGCTTTAAATGACTTCATATGAAGGTTTTCGAAAAATCTATAGATTCCTGTGAAAAAGAGCTTCAAATTTCGCTTTTACAGTGACGCATAAACACCATTTTCTTAAAAATGGCTCCAAATTTTTCAATGAAAATTGTCATTTCGGATTAGGTTTTACTCTTCTTCAATATTGTTAATGTAATATTTCAGTTTTACTATTAGGAAACCGAAAGGTTGAAAAATTGCAAAACATGTACTTAATGGCTGCTGGCAAGATAATAGGGCTAGATCGTACATGCACTCCACACCAAGAAAATTAGAACACTTTCCTACGAGAAAGTCTGTGCCATTCTGTACTACCACTTGTTTCATTTGGTTGAACTCATTTCACGATAGTCACCTATCTTGGCTCGACGCCAAAGCCTATACTAAATTCTGTCACAATTGATTGCCATCTTTCCTGTATCTTGTCATATGACGCCTCCAAAATAAAAATATTTTTTATAAACGTAGGCGTCCCAAATCATAACTATGTATATTTAGTACTAGGAATATGCAGTGTCCAATATTAATTATTTATTCCGACCTAGAACATTGCTAAGCCCTAATATTTACATCGTAATATTTGCATCTAATCCTGCAATGTCCTCTTTTTAAATATGCCTCTGACCGGGAGGTCCTGGGGTTCGGATCTCGACAGTGGCCGGATTTTAGACACTAGCCAGAAAACTAGGTCGAGTTCTGTCTCTGCCTGGACGAGAATTCTAGCGACCGGCTGCTCTGATCGGTAGTTTCCCGTAGTTTCTCTTATCAGTGCTGGCAAATCCCAGAACAGTACCCTACCAAACGGGCCACGGACCGCGAGCGATCTTTCCTTTCCATTCCTTGACCTATTCTCACCCCTTACACACACTTACACGCACCACACCACCAGACATGCCGGGAGACCGGTCGGGAGCTTAGAGCTTGTCCCGGCTGGGGCGGGGCCTCACTGATACCTAGTTAGGGAAGACCCAGCTAGCCCACGGTAGCTCGGCGCCGGATCTCCTCTGCTTGCCATCCAGCGGAGGAATATCAACCCCACCTGCCGCAGAAAAACATGCACTTCACTTACGGGACTAATGACCTTAGTCGTTGACGCGCGCAGAATCAATAACAATCAATATCAATCAATGAATCAATATTTGTAAATATAACATGCTTCTCCTTTATTATCACTTGCGGGTACCAATGTTTCAAAATGACCTATTATTTCATTGCATTTTAATCGATATTTTCTTCGGGATATCTGAGTAGGCCTTAAAATACCGCAAATAAAACTTTTAAAACTCAAGTAGACGAGTACCTTAAGCTCCTTTACACTAACTGAGGGAAAAGTTTAATAAAAAAATTGCTGCTATTTTGGAGAAAATTTTAATGTTTTTGAGGCTTAAAGCAAAGTAGCCTCAAAAATCAAAATATCAGATGAAACTTCCAAAACCTCCAGTTCGTTCATATTTATCGAGGAATATCAATTTTGAAAAAAATAGGCTGAACAGTTTAGGCGCTAACGTTGACCACAGACGGACGGACGGACAAAAATACGGACGGATGGAGGAATGGACATACGGGCGGACATTTTCATTTTTCTTTTCTTTTTATTGGAATTACAAGGGACATAGATGAGTACTTTTGCTCTTTTACACACGTGATTTGTGGCGAGTTAAATTAACCATATAAACTAACTTAATTTTAAATCTAACTACTCAAGGTTAAGGAGCTTAGAAAGGGCCTTTCTCCAGCTCGGACTGAATGGTGAAAAATGCTTGTATGGGGAACCTGTTTTAATTCTTGTCTGGGAATCTGTGATTTGAGCAATGTTAAATCGGAAGAAGTGATCGATTTGGTTGATACATGAGCAGAATTTGCTGGAGATCTTGGTAACGAATGGGATTCACGGCAAAAACCTAATTCATGGAAGAAGTGTGCCGAGGAGGAACACTACAAACGATTGGAACAATTACTATGGAAAGCGATTGACGGTGCCGAGCTGGTGAACTACGCAAGAAAAGCGGCGCGGAACACGCCTTTGTGGAAAAGGTGGGGGAGGGGGAAGGGTCAGCGGTGAGGGTGGCGAAGAGTGGGAACGGGCGACCGCCAACCGACAATCAACGGATGTGGTTGACCATCGCCCCACGGGTTGGCTTGCGCGAAATGGTTGGCGAAGCGTTAAAGCCTAATGCGAAGACGGGGCGAGTGATGACGGCGCCATTTGCGAAATTATGGAAAGGCATTCATCGTCATCGTACGAGAATGTTATTGATCAATCTAAATAGCTACCGAGGAGGCCATAATCCTTAAAGCCATGGACCCCAGATTCATTAAAAAACAAACTCGGACCAGTTGAAGTTCCGCTCGACTGCAGCGGGATTGCGATTGCTGGCCGAGAGACTCAGTCATCTATGTCCCGGTGCGAAGACCTAGAATAGGCTGTCACACCTGGACATCGGTTTAGTCGCCTCATCAGCCACTCAAGTAATTCGAATGGGTTAGGTGCAGGCGCAATTCATTCGGAGTAGGTGGGTCATGCACTTTAGAGAGCACATAATATAGATAATGTTCTACAAATGTTGAATTATCAATATTTCTTCGAATATCAATGTTATTCATTTCTACGAATATCGATGATATCTCCAATATTCCTACAAATATTGATTTAAAAGATCAAAATTTGATATAAAAATATTGATTTGAAAGGTCGATGTTGTTGATGATAATTCCAATTGCAGTCGTTTAAAATTGAAGGAGGTTTGTTGAAGATTGAAGGAAGTTTAACATGAGATTCATCATCGTAAAGTAGCTGTTAATAGGCATTTATTACAGATACTTGTATTATAAAAATGCTCTTACTTAATAATTCTAAAACATCTTTCAGGGTACGGGTGTTATATCCAAATAAATGGTATGGTTCTCAAATTCCAACATCATGGCTTTCCGTTGTTTTCGTACCACCATAAAAAGGGATGCCAAACTCCAGACAAGTTTGTTGTATAATTCTTTCATTTCAAATTATTATATTTCCACCAGCGATAAAACGCCTCGAATCGTTTGTACCTGGTATATTCATAAGTCTTTTCCGGTTTTACTGAGAGGTGTCGCCAGCGATCAGTACGAAGCATATGAATTTTAGACTTCACCAGTTTGTTCGTCTGACATTAACCTACCAACACACACAAGTTGAATCCGCGAAACACTAGCGTCTGTGTTGAAAAGTTCAGTGGTCATGTAGACGTTTGTGCTTGAAAAAGTTAATTTGCGGCATACATTGCTTTTCTTACTTAACCTTTTAACTGCTACGGGCCGGCCGACTGCGTCACGCGGCCTGCGCCATCGTTCTCGCTGCGGGCCGCGCTGCGAGCTGAGCTCGCCGGAGTGAACTGCCCGCTCTGTGCTCAACAGTTTGAGCTCGCTTGCGAGTAGCGCGCGGTGCGCCGAATGGACTTTCAGATTTTGTTGCAGTCGCTTACACACTGTTTGCTGTTTATAGAAATTTAACAACGAAGAAGATTATTTAACAATAAACAATAAGAATTAACTAGATTTTTCAATAACGGATCGGAACTGAATCCTTCTGATAAGGACGGCGATTTTCTTCCTGGACTAGTTTGAACAACGACAATGATATGGAGGAGAGCGATAATGGTGCAAATGCTTCTATTAGTGATTCTTTTCAAATTCGAGTTTTCATTTCCTTTAGAAATGTGTTAAAATTGATGAATAATCTGAATTACAAATTATGTTACCAGTAAATGAAGACTCAACTGAACTAACATTTCTTCATTTTTTGACCACAGAATATTTCTAAAAATAAAGACAGAAATAAATAGATGTGCAAATGGAACTATTTCTGAACTTCAACAAAATATCATAATTATATTGCACCAGTATTGTTTTCAAATGACGTCCACTGCATTTCTCCCCATATTTTGTAACATCTTTGCTTTCCACAAAAATAAAAAAATTGAAATCACATTTTTTAACCCTTTAGTCGCGTGAATCTATTTACCTTAAATAGGCGCGTTACCTTATATAGATTTTTTAAAATTGAACGTAGTTAAAGCATGCACTTGCAACATCTGATTGTGGTTTGGCGAATTTTTCCAATCACAGAAAGCACGTCTTCCAGGGTTTGAGAGAATACTCGTAGCTTGTGATTTTGGGGCATGTGATGGCTCAGGGATGTCTGCTAGTTGATACATTTTTAATGTAATTCGTGAGTTTCGATGCAGCAACAAGAACGGGTTTTATTTCAAGCAGATTCTTGGGTCCCGCATCCTTTCACAACTCCAGTTTGATCGGTCTTCGAGTATCCACTGATTTGTGTACGTTACTATTTTCTCTAGTACTGAATCAGGAAAGAAGAGATACGTTTCACCAGCTACAGTTTTCACATTGCGTGCTTGACCTTTCACCCCTGGGAAATGCAAGGCAATAGTACGGTGAAGCGTACGAACATTTTGAGTCGGCTTACACATATATCACAAAGTTTTCTTTCGTCTTTTTCTCGTAAATGAAGGACAATCAAGAAAAGAATTGTCGAAATAAATTGCAGCGTCATCAGATTCACGTTTTGCAATTTCATCTGGAAGCTCCGTTGAAATCATTTGTTTTTTACAGCCTACCTTACCTTTTACCCCATTAAAATTTTATTCATAGACATATTTGCATGTTTCTTTGTTTTTGAACGCAGGAATTAGTTGCAGATGTGATCCGGGTGTCGATGCGTCACCGCCTAATTCTTCCAAAAACGAATTACGATCGTTGTCTTGCAGATAATCTTCTTCCTCTCTGTCGCATTCATCACCGATTTCAAAATCAGTACTTTCATCTAGCATATCGAAAAACATTTTTCTGAATTGTTACTCTTTTATCGACCATACCGCATGATAAAAATACCAAAAGAAACAATAAATGCTCCAAGCAGCACACGGCATTCGGACGAGAAATCGAACACTTGACAAGGGTCGCGTCACGGGAGTAACCGGGTCAGCGCACGAGGTAAAGAAATACGTTGTCATCTGTCGAGGATTTAACTCACACTGCTGTGCATCTCCAAATCATCTTGAAAGATATCGCTTAAAGGTACTGAGAACAGCGTGGCCATTCTCAATTTCGCAACAAAATGACAAGCAAACAAAAAGAGACCCGGAGGAAACCTCCGTGACACGAGTAAAGAAGGGTTAATTACATTTTCACTATTATCTTAATATCAAATGGCAATATAATACATATAGACTTATAGAAAAGTCAATACTACAAGATTTTTTCAGTTTCAAACTGATGTGTACGCTAGTTTGTATTATATAACGTTACGAATAATAGCTATATTGCCCAGGACCAAGAAATTAACTACGTAGCGTAATCCTCAGAATTGAATGTGTTAAAATACCGCTACCCTAAGAATAAATCAAAACTAAAAGTTAAGTGGAATATAAGGATAACCTTAAGCAGACACAGAAAATACTCTAAACAGTTCAAGCACCACATGACAAGTAACTACAGTCGACAGAAAATCTGAAGGAGGGGAAGCCTAATAGGACAAGGGTCCCAGCGTTTCGCAGGTTGAAAAAAACAGCGGCCGAAGAGTGTCAAAGCGGCCGTAAATGTATTTCGCGGCGCAGCCCTCGAACCATCCCTTCTCAAACCATCAATGAGTCGCACTCTAAGAGGTTTTTACAGAAATTGAAACTTCGGTCGTCCTCGCATAGAGGGCACTCAACCAAATACCGATATCCTTCTCGCACGCTTTCAGTAGCAAGACTTCAAATTAATAAAAAAATGCCATACTATCGCACCCTAACAACCACAGCTACATCAAAATATCATTGTAGTATGCAAAACCAGACATAGATATCGCGTAGGCCATGCCAGAAATCAGTTAGTTCCAGCGACAACCGAAAGCGCGTTTGCGCGGACCAACTCGTCCAGAGGCTCCGTGGATCACGTCCAGACTCCCAGCGACAACCTGACTCAGCGCAAGAACACGTCCACCGCGCACGGAAATATTTTGTGTATCAACTCGGCTAGAGCAGTCAAAGGGTTAATCAAAAGAAAAGGCTGTGGAAAGTCATTGTTTATAGGTAGAAACATATGGTGAACACGCACCATCGATTAGAATCTGCCAGACATGGTTTCAACAATTTAAACGTGGTGATTCCAATGTGAAAAACGGGGCGAGGGCCGCGGCGAGGGCCGGGGCGAGGGCCGGGCCGAGGGCCGGGGCGAGGGCCGGGCCGAGGGCCGGGCCGAGGGCCGGGGCGAGGGCCGGGGCGAGGGCCGGGGCGAGGGCTGGAGCGAGGGCCGGAGCGAGGCCCGGGGCGCTTCTCGTGGCTGCTGCTTGCCGGCTGGCGGGGGGCGGGGCGCGTGCTGTGGCGTCACCTGTTTACCGAGTGTCGCCGGTGGGTCGCGGCGGCGCTGCCTTCATCAAGCGCTCATCTTCATGTCATTCATTAATCATAGCCCCCGCCTCCTGATTCCTCCCCTGCTCACTCCTCGCCCTGCCGCTAGTTGCGTTTGTGTCGCGCCGCCTCCGCGTCGGAAAGGCATCGGCGCTGCCGAAGGGGAGCTTTCGGCAGGGGAAGGGGCGGCTGCAGGGCCCTCGCCTCTCACGCCTCGCTCTGCCACAGCACATCGCCACACCCACGCACATCTACCTCTCGCATCCTGCCCTACCAACTATTTACGATCGTCATTTATGCGTGAAATCATGGCTGCTTCTCTTCCTCTCTTTTTTTGCCTTGTTTATTTACTTTGTGGTTTCTCTGTCAGACTCGCAATAAAGAACGGAGCTTAAAATACGCATGCCACTAGCACAGATTTTTCTTTCCGGGTAATTCTTTTACTAAATATGTTTTCTTTAATTTAAACATAGTTTTAAATTTATGTTTTGTCATAATTTTTTTGTTTGAAACGCTGAATCGTAACAAAGGATTAATCGTTTTCGTGTACCTAATTTTAACATTATAAAATAAATTCAAAGTTCGCCTCCTTCATCTTGTCTCACCGCAATCGTCACTTAGTAGTGCTTTCATCCATTTTTTTCCAAGTTTCATGAAATTGGGTGGAATATACTACCTTAAACACGATTGAAAAGCAGGTATCTAAAAACATTAAGAAAGAGGGAAAGGGTACATTATTTTACAACACTTTGCCAGATGACATTAAACGATTAAATTCGATAGAAAAGTTTAAATCCCAAGTGAAATCTTCCACTGACTTTTTTTCTGTCGATTGGCTCTAGACAATTCTTCCCTCAGCGACATACTATGCTATGGTTTTAATTGGTGGCCTTTGTGGGACCATGGGTACGTGGCGATACGGGAGAACGCTAGGCAGTGTCCGAAGCCAGCTGTCTGCTGATTATTTTATTGTGCGCCCTTAAAAAGGGATTTACAGGTGAAGTGCTACCGACTTCGATAATGTAACTGTTCCGGTTCTCAATCCGACGATCGCCGGGGCCAAAGAGTGAAACCGAGGAGTGAAAGGGGCCCAGGGAGTTCTTGTACGACTGCAAGGCCTTTGTGCGCGGAGGCGCCGCGCGCACAAGTGGGCGTGACGAAATGCTCGGGAGAGGGCGCCTGTGTCGGATAGTAAATTGGCGTGACAGAGGGATCGCACTTGCAACTTGTCGCAATTCATTTTTTAACATTAAGGAAACGGTATAAAGAAAAACAAAATATAACAAATCACCACTCTGATATTTTTATAAGTTTCATAAATATGTTTTCTCCATGTCAGTCTGTATACATGTTGAGTTAACTAGTAGATTAATTGGGTGGTGATTGGACGTCTCTATAGTCTTGTTTGTCACGGACCATGGATCGTCGCAAAGACGTCTGGTTTTAGTTTTGAATCTCCGAGGAATATCCACTATTAATTATTACTTCTCTGCGGTTTTGGATTAATCCATTCGTGTTACAGTGTATAATATTATTTGTCAACTTCATTAGTGCATTTTTTATATTGTCGCCAACAGATATAAGCAGCATTACTATTTGTCCGAATTGCTGTTTTAGAATGTTTTCAAGTCTTAGGAATCAATATTCAATAATTTTGCACAGGTCTATTTGTGATGGGTTGAAAGGTACATTGCATTGGGGATATGGGAGAGGGGGGGCTTTGTAACAGATTAGTGGATATGCGAGATGGTAATATATAATATTTTTCTGTGAAGTTCTTAAAGTTTGGGGAATTTTCTGAGTTGAAAAATGTCTTTGAGTGCAGGGAGGAGGGAAGGGTTGCAAACTGTAAGGCAACGGGGACTTTTAACTTGGGATTATTAAAAGGTGGAAATATTTCTTTCGTTTCCCAGTTTTGTATATTTATAACATTGGTATACTTGACTACCCTTGTAATTGGCTGGGTGGTTTCGTGAGCTCATCAGCCGGCTGTGATTTTTCATATACATACGTATATACGGAATAATATACGTAGTATAGAGGAAGTTATGTAATGCTGTGGAAAATCGATTTCCAGATTTCAACGCAAATACACATTTTGGGGTCCCCTGATACCGAAAAAGTTTTTTTTTAACGTCCGTACGTGTGTCTACCTGCCTGTATGTATGTTGCCTGTCAGTCTGCCTGTTTGTCTGCCAGACTGTCTGTCTGCCTGTCTGTCTGCCTATCTGTCTACCTGTCTGTCTGTCGGTCTGTCTCTCTGTCCGTCCGTCTGTGAGCAATCTTAGTGCCTAAACCATCTGTATGATCTTTTCCAGATTGAGGAATCCCCAGTCGATCTGGTTTTAGGCGAAGCTTTGAAACTTTGAAAAACATTCTTTAAAATTTGAAGGTACTTCATATAATGACGCCCGAACATTTTCAAAATTTTCTCAAAAACGACTCCCATTTTTTTTGCGGAAGGACAGGCGGACGGACAGGCGGACGGACAGGCGGACGGACAGGCGGACGGACAGGCGGACGGACAGGCGGACGGACAGGCGGACGGACAGGCGGACGGACAGGCGGACGGACAGGCGGACGGAGAGGCGGACGGACAGGCGGACGGACAGGCGGACGGACAGGCGGACGGACAGGCGGACGGACAGGCGGACGGACAGGCGGACGGACAGGCGGACGGACAGGCGGACGGACAGGCGGACGGACAGGCGGACGGACAGGCGGACGGACAGGCGGGCGGACAGGCGGACGGACAGGCGGACGGACAGGCGGACGGACACGCGGACGGACAGGCGGACGGACAGGCGGACGGACAGGCGGACGAGACAGGCGGACGAACAGGTGGACGGACAGGCGGACGGACAGGCGGACGGACAGGCGGACGGACAGGCGGACGGACGGACAGGACGGACGGACAGGACGGACAGGCGGACGGACGGACGGGACGGACAGACAGACGGACATACGGGATTTTTTCCTTTTTTCACTTGCACTGCAGTGCATTTATCAATGCCAAAGACCATACAAATAGAGTCGCTGAAGGAATTGACAAGTTCAAGCAACGAGGAAAGCTTGTTCTTATCTCTGACGTACAACTTGAGATCGTCCATGTAGAACTGGTTTATTCAATGATTGACATACTTATGAGGATATGGGGGCTTGTCGTGATTTAAGATTCCATCCCCGAATCTAACATTCTGCTCAGAGGATTTTGGGCTAGGGAGAACCATAAGGGACTAAGGCTATCTCCCTGAGAAATTCCTCGTTTGATCCTCAGTTCCTAGTTGGTGTATCTTCCTCCAGCAAATGAGAATTTTATCTTTGTACGCCATGTTGCCATGCAATGTTGTATTAGGTTCACATACTGGGTATTTACTTTGTAGAGGTGAAGGACATACAAAAGCCACGAATAAGGTATCGAGTCGAAGGCCATGGTACAGTCCATACATCCTACAGAAATGTGACTTTTTTGGTTTGAATGACTACAACACTGGCTGACTATCAATATCACTGAATGACTTATCAATAATTCTTTGCAACCTTAAGCACCCTTCCTACAACCATTTTGCGGTAGTGCCAGAAGATTGTTAGCCTTTGGATGGGTATTCAGGATACTACTACTACTACTACTACTACTACTACTACTACTACTACTACTACTATTAATAATAATAATAATAATAATAATAATAATAATAATAATAATAATAATAATAATAATAATAATAATAAAATTATCTTTATTTGTGGCGAGGCTCAGGCCTTAAGGCCTACTCTTCCGCCTAACCAATTTAATTAATTTACAATTTTAAACATTACAGTTGAGGCGTTCGGATGTAATTAATATTAACTGACTTTTCATGTCGCAGAAGAAAAAAAATCAATTTGTGACTACCATCTACATTAATTTATCTGTATGAGCCAAATGAATTTGTCATTTTTGTTTATTCTTGAAATTTTGCAAAATGGAAAGACATCATGTAAGGAACATTCTTAAAAAATGAGATAAAAAGAGCTCCCACTTATTCCACATAGAATCAGTAATTCAAAATTCGCCCGAAATGTCAGTTGGCATTACCCGACATGCCTCAACTGTGAACAATCAACAAAAAAAATATTTTACGTTTACGGCATACTCTCTAGCACAGATGTAAAAATATTATATACTGTGGAAAGACATGTGTTAGGTCGATAGTTACTCGCAGTCTTAGGAATACTTCCACTAAAAGTTTTGTATTCCATCAGTACCCAGTGCTTTCCAAATTTACCTCTTCCTGTCTGAATTGAAGTTATCTCTCTGTATAATATTAGGCGAGCACATTTGAGGTATATCACAACACTTCCCTTCCTCTTCTACTATTCAGTAAGCTGCATCATTTTGGATCTTGGGAATGCTCTATATGTGACTCCAATATTCTTCCATCTCGGAGCTTTTAAGAACTGTTTCCGGCAACTTCCTTTCATCGTTGAGTTGCCTGAAAGTTTTCTTCTGGTCGTATGAATACATAGCATTCTGTTGCCTTAGTTTGGTTGTTTTAAGATACCTTCTTATACAGCACCCAAGCGATGTTTATTTTTCTAATTCCACTTTCAGCAAGTTAGTGTGTTCCATTGTGTCATTTGTACGTGGTCTATTTCCCACTCACTGAATCTATGGTCGCGAGGATATGAGGATACCATGATAATGTCTTTATTATTATTATTATTATTATTATTATTATTATTATTATTATTATTATTATTATTATTATTATTATTATTATTATTACTTGCATATCGGCCATTTCTAACCATGCTACACGATTGACGTGTGTAACTATGGGGATCAGATTTTCAGCTGTATCCATCGGTAAGAATAGACCTTGCCTTGAATTGTGAATTATGAGGTGTTTGGATGATAATGAGGGGTGAAGAGACAATCACAAATACGTCCAGGCCTAGGCAGGACTTGAACCTACAGCCTCTTCCGCGCAGACGACAGCTGCCGCAACCGTATTATTATTATTATTATTATTATTATTATTATTATTATTATTATTATTATTATTATTATTATTATTATTATTATTATTCCCTCTTGCGATTCTTCGCAACTTGTGCTGGGTTATTTCCCCATTCCTGCCACGATAAGGAAAGAGCTCGGTCACTGAGGAGAGAGACTCTGACCCCCAAGACCGATATGGGAGCCTCATAGTTGAAGAACTTGCGAACTACGTAACATGTTTGCAGGATTTCTGCTTTCTGTCCGTAATTTAGGATTCGTTGAGGTAATCCCATTTTTTAAAGATTTTTCGTGAAGTTTTTTGTAACTACACCTTCAGCCGAAATAACTAGTGGATATGTTGTTATATTCTGTAGTTTCCACATTTATTTTATTTCTAGAGCAAGATATTCATACTTACTAATTTTCTCGGCCTCTGTTTTCTTTAGATTGTGTGTCAATGATGCGGCAATATCAACAAGCATAGCTTCTTTCTTGTTTCTGTCAATCAAAACTATATCTAGTCTATTGAAAGCCACAGTTTTATCTGTTATTATAGGTCTGTCCCAATAAAAGACGGTTTTATTTGCTTCCAGTATAGGTGCTGGGTTGTATTTATAATACGGTGGGGCTCCACTATTTAACATTCCATGCTTGAGAGCTAATTGTTGATGGACAATCCTAGCTCGTTGGTTGTGTCTCTCAAGTACGCGCTGTTGGCAAGTGCGGAACATCCAGTCATAACATGTTCGATTGTTTCACCACTGGTGCCGCATTTAGTGCATTTGTCAACCACGGGCATGTACATGCAATGCTTTTTATAGTTTCTAGTTCGGCATACTCTATCTTGGATTATCATTATAAATTCCTCAGTTTCTGGGTATAGATAGCCGTCTAAAAGCCATTGCAGCGAGGACGGTGTTTCAACGTGAGGTTCATGTATAGCTTTAGGAAATTTGGCGTGCATTGCCTTTTATTGTCAATCTTCTAGATCTCTTTAAATTGTCTCTATTGGCGTCGTTGCTGCTGTAGTTGCCATTGTTCCTGTGCTGAAGGAACTCAAGTTTAGTGGAATATAACCATCATCTGCTTGTACAGCCATTTTCATTAAGACATCTTCACACCAGAGTAACTTGTGCTTCTTTTTTCTTTCTTGGATTCTGCAGAGATTTTCAATGTTTAGCAGTCCCCTATCTCCTTCTCTTCGCGGTAAGTATAGTCTTTTAATAGACGAGTTTGTATGAAGACACCTGAATTTAGTAAGCAGCCTTCTAGTCAATCTAATTCAGCGAGGTCTGCACACGACCACACACGAAGTCTGCATACCACCATTATTATTATTATTATTATTATTATTATTATTATTATTATTATTATTATTATTATTATTATTATTATTATTATTATTATTATTATTATCATTATTATCATTATTATTATCCGTTAGAGCCGGGCAAAACGCTTTCTATTATCGATCGGTCTCGCTGGTTTTGCTTTCGCACTATCGGAGCTTCGGAGGTCCCGCGAGCGCTCCTTATCTGCTGTTGAAATCTGTACGTTGCTCTCTCTCAAGAACTGTCGGAACCGCTCCATTCTCGGCTGTTCTCGCCGGTATCGGCCGGTCTCGGCCGGTCTCGACCGGTCTCGGCCGCTCAACGTAACGTCTTCTGACGCTCTACGACTTTCAAGTGAACTTCTTGGCCGGCTCAACGATCCTTTTCCATTTTTCTCTATTCTTCGAATGTTTAATCCAATTTTTTAGTCTTCATTTTCCTGATATCTTTGACATCTTCTTTTCATCTATTTTTAGGCCGTCCTCTTCTCCTGGTACTCACTGAATTCCAGCTAAAGATCTTGTTCACAATTGTGTCATGTGACATCCTATTCAGATGACCAAGACAACTTGATCTCATGGCTTCGTGAAAATTTAATGTTTTTATGATTTTGTATATTGTCCAGTTCGGAATTGTTCCTAATCCGCCAATCTTTGTTGGGCATTTTAACTAGTCCAAATATCCTCCTCATAATCCGTCTTTCAAAAACTGCAGGATACTGTGCATCCTTTTCTTTTATATTCCACGATTCTGCGGCATACGTTACAACTGGTCTAATCACTGTCTCATACAGTCTTAGTTTTGCGCCCTTTGATAACATTTTACTTTTAAATATCAATGCAACTACGGGATTTAAATTCGGCGTGCATTGTGATCGCAAAACTCATTCAATTAATTGTAATTGATTAATTATAATCGCATGAAATATAATTTCAATTAATCTATTAATACGTTGAGAAGTAACAATCAATCGATTAATTGGAAGTAATTTTAGAGGGACAAAACAAAACAATACAATTTTTAAATAATTAAAAATTAAATAATTAAAACAATTTTTAAATAATTAAAAGCGAAAAAAATCTGTGAAAAGTAATTTAAAAACAACTTTTTCGCTTTATCAATAAAATAGAATAAAAATAAAAAACTAAAATACTTTACAACAATTCTTTTTCATTGTGAATTATCACACAATGATGAAAGGTTAATAATTAGAAATCTCTAATAATGTAAATGGACGTGCAGTTTATTTACAAGTAACGAAAATACTATACAAGGCAAAAAGTTGACAATCCAGAATTACATATTAAAGCACAAAAGTACGTGTTAAGGGAAAAATAATTCATTTCATACCTTGGAATGCCATTTAAGTTTCTCACAAATTCGAACGTAAGGAATATTTATTTAACACAATAAACATTTGATATTATGTATAATCATATAATTATTTATAATCATTATGTAATAAAAATGTATATACTAAACAATATTGAGATGGGTACTGTTTCTTCCCTGTGTGAAAATGTCTTTTCGTCACTGGGCACAATATATTGTGAAAGAGTTGACGTAAGCCACCATGGCTTCTGAATTGGTCCATGAAATCCAACGCCAAACTACAACGCCAACTGCAAAATGGCCTCTTCAACGCCTTGCCCTATCGCCACACACGGGCAGAGTTTTCAATAGTTCGAAATAAATAATTCATTATCATGTACTACATATGCTATACACATTATAAAATAAGGGGAAATTAATAAATTTATAACATTGTTGGTTAATAGAAAAAGGTGTACCACTGTAATTTGGTATAAGCCTAGAAATGACGAAAATAAATGTTTTAATTGTCTTTATCATCACTAGCATACGAAAGAGACCGAACACGTAATTCTTTCGTCAGTACAATGTAGAAATCAAAAACAGATTTAGTTGGTTAAATGAAGAGATCCCACAGGATCAAGAAGTGAAGAACATAAAATCCCACCTATTTTTGTTACAAACTTTGAAAATCAAGTTACCCTTGTGAATGAAATAAAAACTAACATCTCATGCAACTTCACCACAGAATTCAAGAATCAAAAGATTAGAATCCAATTTCAGTCAGTGACCGATTTCCGAAAAGCAGTTAAATATTTTCTGACCACCAAAAAACAATTTCACACGTATTCGGATAAAATTAGTAAAAAATATTCAATAGTGATAAAAAATATTCATCCATCAATCGCAGAAAATGAAATCTTAGCTGAAATCAATAGCAAATTCAATTCTGCTACAAAAGCTACTCGACTATACAAAAACAATTCTCCCATACCAGTAGTGGCAGTAGACTTTGATGGATCTCACAAAATCGAGGATGTTCTAGAAATAAAACAAATAGGTAATAACATAGTGAAACCAGAAAGAAGAAAGAAACCGAAAGTCCGCCTTCAATGTTACCGGTGTTTAGACTTTGGACACAGTAAAAACAACTGTAATCACACATTTTCGTGCGTGTTTTGTGCAGGTGACCACCTATCAGCAAACTGTGAACAAAAAGATTCCCCCCCAACTTGTAAACTTTGTCTAGGGAAGAATAGGGCTGACATCAGATCAGTAGAATGTCCATACTATCGAAAAATGTTGGAAAGTAAAAGAAATAATCCAAATGTTAGACATAGGGACAATCCTATTCCCCCGCAATTCAATATAACAAATTTTCCAATACTACCTCAAACCAACAATATTCCTAATTTCGCAAAGGCGACAAATACCAACCACCAACGTAACACAACAAACACAAACCAGCATCAACAGCAACAACATAACAACCAACACGCAAATAGAAACTACAACTTCAATATTGGTAATCCATTCATACAAAACATCACTCAGTTTATAATCTACCACATTATTAATTTTATAAAGTCACTAATACCAACAATTATACAGAATATCCAACACTCAATTGCTGTATCATTAAACAACAATTATGGATCACCATAATGATTTAATTATACTAAATTGGAATGCCAACGGCATTATCAACAAAAAAGCCGAATTACAACACTTTTTACATGCTAACAGAATTGATATAGCATGCATCACAGAATCGCATCTCAACCCAGAATCCCCATTTTTTCTACAGGGATACAAAACCATCAAAGAAGACAGACAAAACTCGAAAGGAGGAGGGGTCATAATATTAATAAAAAACAGCATATTCTAAGATTACTCTACCACACACGCCCGGTCTCGAAAAAGTAGGAAAAAATGTAAAGTATAATAATAACAGGATATTAACAATAGTGACTGCATATAAACCTCCAAATATAAAAATCAATAGCAGCAACTTTTCCACATTATTACAACTACCAAGTCCATTCATTATTGCTGGTGATCTAAACTCCAAACATACCTCATGGGGATGTCGGTCTACGAATCCCGCTGGCAGATACTTATACAACATAAAAACGAACCAAAATCTCAACATATTAGCACCAATTGAACCCACGTTCTACCCAGATGATCCAAACAAAAGTCCAGACATACTTGACATAGCAGTCACAAATATTAAAACACAATTCATATCTACAACGTATCATGAACTAGAATCAGATCATTTACCAGTAATAATATCAACTCGCGTAGAAAACCCTCCCCCATCTCCTCCACCAACCTTAAATACATACAACATTAATTGGAAATACTTTAAAGGAACTGTAAAAAAGTCCATACCTTCATTCCACAACCTGAATACTCCCCAAGAAATTAACCAAGCCATCACGACCGTCAACAATATAATAATCAGTACAATTAACAACAGTCACATTGAAAAAATCTTAGATACTAACAAAATATTACATAAACCGCTCCCATCTAATATAATTAACTTAATCCGTATTAAAAATAAAACAAGACGACTTTGGAATTCCTTAAGAATTCCTTCTTTAAAAAAAGAACTAAATCTGTTAAACAATATTTGAAAAAGGCTCTTAATAAATATAAACAAGAGCAATACAATTTCTGTATCAATAACTTAAGTATTAAAAACAACTCACTATGGCAATTTACCAAGAAACTCTAAAAAAAAGAACAAATATTCCCCCATTAGCAAATAGTGATGCTAAAAAATACTCCCCCAGGGAAAAGGCTGAAGTTCTAGTCTCCCACTTGTAGACACATTTACCCCCAACAATTCCCCTAAAGATCCCAAACACGATGAAATTCTGAAAATGTTCAATGCTCCCCTATATAATGTTCCCCACCCAATACAATTCATATCCCCTAATGAAATAAGAAAAATAATAAAGGATATGCCAAATAAAAAAGCACCAGGCCACGATCGGATCAATACAATCAATTTTAAAAAATCTACCGGAAAACGCCATTGCCTTTCTAAATAATATTTACAATTCTGTTTTGAGAACAGGGTATTTTCCTCAAATATGGAAACACTCGGTCATTCATCCAATAGCTAAACCAATCAAGAATCACTCAAAAGCAGAAAATTATAGACCTATCAGCCTGCTACCTATAATGTCAAAAATATTAGAGAAATTAATACTCATCAGACTGAACAAATATATCAAGAAAACAAACAGTATACCTCAGCATCAGTTCGGCTTCAAATCACAATACTCTACCACCCACCTACTACTAAGGCTTACGGAACACATTCACACTGCATTCCAAAAGGGACAACATACCATAGCTGCTTTTGTAGACATCTCGCAAGCATTTGACAGAATATGGCATCCAGCTCTATTTTAAATTAATTTCAATAGGTACACCCAAATATCTATTATTTGTTATCCTTAGCTATATCACAAACAGAACTTTTTCAGTGTCAGTCGAAGGCCACTGCTCTAATCCAAGGAAAATTGCTGCTGGGGTTCCCCAAGGTTCACCACTTTCCCCCTTGTTGTTTAATATATACACCGCATATATTCCCATTTCAGCACAAATAAACACTGCTCAATTTGCCGATGACACTGCACTCTACATCTCAGAAAACTCTTTAACAACTCTTCAATCACAGCTTCAAAATCACTTAAATTTACTTGCAAATTGGGCTAATATCTGGAAAATAAAGTTGAATCCAACAAAGTCTGTATCAAAACTATTCACATTAAAACCATTCACACACCCTCTTCCACTTTCCATAAATAACGACACCATTATTTGGACACCAACAAATAAAACAATAAAATATTTGGGCATAAACTTCGATACTGGACTCAACTGGAAGCAACATATAGAGGTAAAACCTCAGCAGGCCAAAACTAAACTAATTCAACTACGACCCTTACTGAATCAACACAGCCACCTCTCCACATCTAATGCACTATTACTCTACAAATCAATAATCCGGCCGACTCTACTTTATGCTTGCCCCATCTGGACCAACGCTGCCAATACAAACCTAAACAAAATGCAAGTGATCCAAAACAAAATATTAAGATTAATCACAAAAGCACCTTGGTTGATCAGTAACAACCAACTACATAATGATTTGAATATAAACACAATAAAAAATCAAATAGCCTATCTTGCACACAACTTCTATACAAACCTTCCCCAAATACAAGCATCATCCTTCTATAAACTGGGCAAAAACCCCAATTATCCAACAAGAATTAAAAACAGATATCCACTTCACTCATTCTATAAAATGTTCGCAAACCTCGAATAATACTAATCTGAGGTGCTTCCGGCTTCCTCTCCCGCTATATATTTTTTAAAATAATTGTAATGTGTATAATTTTAAGTTAGTTTAAGTTAGGATAAGATAGATTAAGTCCATCAAACATTTGCATAGTTAATTTGTAAACTGAACAATGTAATGTCAAACAATATAAAAATAAAAATAATAATAAAAAAAAAAAAAAAAAAAAAAAAAAAATGAGTTAAGCAGGCCGACCATGCTATGTATTATATCTACAAATGAATCATATGTTCATGAAATTACGTCGATATAAAAATTGATTAAAAATAAAATGTGAATTAAACCCATCTCTAGAAGAAAAGATGACAGTTTCGTATAATTTTTAAGATACAATCAACAGAAATGCCCTTAAATGAGCTTCTGTTTGGTAGGAAATCATCTCTGGGCATGTAACAGACTGATTTAACTCGAAAAATATATTTTTTGTAGATTATTTGAGGTAGAAAAGGTAAGCAGCAGCCAGTCATGCAACCCGCAACACATTTTATTCTTCAACACACGTTGGTCCCGTGCATAAGTAGAAAGCGATGGGCCACTCGCCCTCAAATCCATTCGTTGTTGTTGTTGGTATTATTATTATTATTATTATTATTATTATTATTATTATTATTATTATTATTATTATTATTATTATTATTATTATTATTATTATTATTATTAAGGCGTAATTTGCAGAATGAACTTTTGTTGACCTGTTTGGTTTTGGAGGTTTTGTTCTCTCGGGTAGTCCCACTCCGCAGCATGAGTTGTCAGAAAACCTAATTTCATAGTTAAAACATTGCTTTAAAAAGTGCGGCATTTTATGTAGAAAAATAAAATGTTTTATAGTTTATCCTATAAAGAAATTGGCAGCCTCAAAAGCAATCTGCAACACACGCTACGCTGAAATACTTGTTATCATTGTGCGTAAATCAAAAACGGATGTTAAAATCCGATTTGCGGTTTCCCCAGCGAGCTACAATTATTAGTAATAATAATAACCTACAAAATGAGCTTTTTCTAAGACTTCTATTGTATTTTGAGGAGTTTAGCTCTTCTAGGTACGCCCACATCGTAGCACGGTAGGTCAGCAATGAGTAGCATTTAGAAATCTAAATTTAAAACTACTAATAGTTATTCTGCGCTATTTAACCGCACGGGTCAAAGACTTCGGAAATAAACAATTAACAAAGGATATTTTGCGAAGCACAGTGATGGACGTACATGACGCTTCTTACTGTTAGAGTAATACGCAGGGTTAGGTATTCTAAAGTTTGCTTCCATTATGAAGCTACGTTTACTTTCACAAAATGCAATATGTTTGCAGGGTTCAACTAGTCTAGTTGAATTTCATATCAGGTATTAGAGCGTTATTTATTTAATTTCAAATTGAATATATTCGAAAAGGATATACTTTTTCAATAACTATTATTTTGTTAATATTTATATCTTGAATGACCTGAGTGGTTCTTGTAATATATTATTATTATTATTATTATTATTATTATTATTATTATTATTATTATTATTATTATTATTATTATGACATGAAAACGATAAAATGAAATAGGAAGAACAATTCATCTGTACGTCAATGCGTGATTTGACATTATAATAATCTAAAGATAATACATTATTGAATTTATCTTTGAGAAAAAAATGATCCGCTTTTACGGCACATTAAAACAGATAATGTATTGGAATTTCTAGCAAATTCTAATAATCTCGCATATTCGCGTATTCGAATAGGAGATTTCCACTTCCGTTATGCCAGAAAAATGACTCCGTATTCACTAGACACCCACGGGTACACAAAGGCACACTCCAGCTCAAGAAATACAAGCCTTTCCTCTTCGCGCTGAATGGGCGGCGTGCGCGCGAGGCTTTTCCGGTCCGAAGTGGCCGAAAAGGGAGGAGGCGGCGGCAGCGGGACGGGGGCGCTGCCCGTCGACGCGCAAGTAACACCCTCCATTTCTCGCGATCGGCTTCACGAGGCGGCGAATGGCGGTCGGCGCTTTTTGCCGACACGGGCGGCGACGAACCCGCCAGGGGATGAGCGCAACGGGATGGGAAGGGCGGGATAGGGCCGGGGCGGGGATGTCAGGGTGGGGTGGGTGGCTTGGGGCGGGAATGGGCGGGGAAGTTGGGGTGCCAGGGTATGAGCTCAGCGGGGAAGAGCGGGGTGGGGAAGGGCGGGAAGGGTGGGGTAGGGCGGGGCGGGGCAGGGTGGGGTGGGGGGGCGGGGCAGTTAGGGGCTGCGGAGCGGCAGGGGCGGGTGCAGCCGGGACGGGGCGAGGTGACGGGGGATGCGCGGCTGGGCGGGGCCGCAGGGGAGGACGCAGCAGGACGGACGGGGTGGGGTGGGGCGGCAGGGGAGAGCGAAGAAGGGTGGGGCACAAGGGCGGGCGCAGTGGGGTGAGGCAGCAGGGACGAAGTGTTGCTGGCATGGAGAGCGGGGGTGTGAGGTAGTGCAGAGGCAGAATGCGCGGGAGGGTAACAAGAAGGCGGTGCCGGGTGGCGACGAGCGTGGAAGGGGCGGAGGTGAAGGGATGGGTCGTTCGGGCGGGGACGGGGTGTGGACGCGGCGGGGGCGGAGCGCGGTGTGAGTGAAGTACGAAGAGCGATGCGTGGTCGGGTGTGCGCTGCGTAGGTGGGGCGGGGTGAGCGGGTCGGGGCGGGGACAGCAGGGGAGGGCGGGGCACGTATGGGACGCGGTGGGTGTGAGACGCGGGGAGTGGGGAAGGGTGGAGGGAGGAGGCGTTGAGAGGACGAGGTAGTGGGCGGATGGAGGCGGGGCATGGCGGACAACACAGGGGCTAGGAGGAGGATGAGGAGACGGCGCGGTGCACAGCGGGCTTCGTACTGATAGAAGGATATGAATACAAAGGTATCGGTAAGGGTGGTTTCTATACGTAGGAAGTTATGAGTTATGATAAACTAACGAATATTTCATACGTAATATACATTTCGCCAAAGAAATACACAGTCAGCATTATCTACCGACAAATGAAAGCGAATATTATAACTAACCTGTCCCTTTATTTAATCTATAAATATGAATTTCTCTGCCATTTGTATTTCCTAGAACAAAACTTCAATTTTTATTTTTTAATGACTCTCTTAAAACTTAAACCTTTAAATTTTTTAGAACACATATGTACACCTGACATTTAATCATATGAAGTGGTCAGACAGATTTAAGTTACCGAAAGTGTTTTAAAACACAGCTCATTTAATATTTGGCAGCCACACGAACATCAATAGGTTAAGATATTAGTCATTATTCTATCAACGAAAAAAACAAAACCTGAAAATCTACAATACTAAGTGGGAAGAGAGTTGCTCAGAGAACAGCATACGTTGTCCCCGAAAATTTCAAAATTGTCACGTATGAATTGAAGCGCATGTGGCAGTAAAATGATAATTCAAATCAATCGCAGCAAGCCTCCAGCTAATGCGGTTCTCTGTAAAAAACTAATATCTCGATTTTGGTCAGTGTCTCGTCTTGTTATTTCCCCAATCCGTTCATAAGTATGAACTAGTCGTATACTGTAACAAAACAAACTACACTTGCACTAAAATTGAGATTTTAACATTTAAATGAGACCTGCTGTGAATGGTTTGACTTATCTTCTTACTGTCGAATGCCCTTCAATTATGAATGTATCTAACTGCCTCTTAATATGTTCTGAATGTGCTGCGCTTCTGCTTAATTAGAAATACTGGAATTATTTGAAAAACATATATTCTGTCAGAATGTTCGATAAAATCTGTAAATTTCTCCAATTATTCCAGTAATGTACCCTCTCCCTCAGAAAAATTGTCGTTCAAAATTCTATCTTCCACACTGCGCCGACAAACTTGGACACCCCTCGGCCTGGGGGAGGGCAGGGGGAGGGACGCGTTGACCAATCGCTAGCAGGTAGAACCACCGTTGTCTGTGATTGGTGCAACATCCCAAGGGGCAGAAAGATCGCTGTTTTAGGGGGAGGGGGCTAGTTCGTATACGTACGAGACGGAAATATCGTCATATTTCCCTGCCGAAGGAGATAGTTTGCCTGCGCGTACGCCACGACGAAAAACATATTTCTAAGCGGGGTTTTCCGTCCAGAATGATTGTCTATAGACCAGTAAATATTTATCATTTTAGCAACAATTATTCTAACTTTTAGTAATCGATTTGTCACTCCTGACAAACTGCTATTTTGAGATATTCATTTCAGGCACAATTTGCGGAGCTTTCCCGGCCGTTCTAACGCATATTTCGAATTTGTTTATAAAATTATAAATTGTTGCAAAATTGTTAATTCGCTGTTTTTGGTTCTGGGACATCGGGAGACTCTCCCCACTTTAGATTTGCAAAATTTGGAAATTGTTTATAAATTTGCAATTGTTGCAAATTTTTTTATTGTCTAATCTGAATGGCGTTTAAATGTGATGCAAAATTCCGGAATCCGTTCGGTGCTATTATATCTCGTTCTCGAGATATATGTAATTGTTTATAAGAAATTAATATCTTAGTAGACCCCATTTGTTTGCGCTTAATTCATTCGCGCTAGCAGAATAGCGTGGGAAGGGCATACTGAAAAAACAGTTCTCCAATGCCGCGCTTTTGCCTGCCACATACGCTTAAAATGCACTTGCTTGTAAACAAATTCTGTGGCCAATTTCATTATGCTAAATTCGTATTTTTACGGCGAGTATGAGCATAAATTTTATTTGGTTTTTATATTCTCTTTTACGTCCTACAATTTGCAAGTCGATATATTTATCAAATAGGAAAGAAATTGATTATAAAAAAATATTTTTCAATGTGCATTACGCCCAAACAATTGTTTCTGTTTTTCTATCAAAGGGATGTTGAGCAACCGAATAACTGTATTATTAATTTTTTAAGTCCCCTGTTAACACCGAGAGTCAGAAACTATTTGTTCCTCTTGTTTAACCATTACCATTAAAAATAGGGAAACATATTGCTTAGCTGTTTGCTATAAACTGCACTGGATTGGATGATTGTAGTGTTAAGGTTTTCAAATACAGAAATATTCAATTTTGTGTTTTGAAAGATCACATGAGTAGAATCACACATGACAATACTTACACAAGTATAGAAATTTCTACATAAACGTATATAAACTTTAAGTTAATATTTTCAAATCAATTTATCATTCCTTTCTAAAACTGTTAATTTGATGATTTCATTGTATAATATTCAAATCAGAGCTTTATGTGCTAAATCTACGCATTGTTAATACATATTTTTAAATAACATTAATATATTTAATATACATTTAAAAGGTTTTTAGATTGGCGAACTTTTCAATGAAATTTCATGAATTCCTAAATGCTTGAAAATAAATACTTGTAAAATTAAATAATTGTAGCGTGTAAAAATATAACAAAATCACGTATTTGGTAAAACGAGTTGATATCACTAAAAGAAAGCAAAACAGATGTTATAAAAATTCAAAGAGATTTAGCGTTTGTTTACAGTGGTGGTCAAGTGATATGACCTTCCCAACACAGACTACATTTCAGTATCGTCAGAGTTCGAAGGTGGTTTGTTGGCCGCCATTCTACGAATCTATCAAAACCTTGAATTTTGCACGACCATCTGTACAGGGAGAACGTAGCGGTTTATTATACGGAAACGGGCTATTCGAGGTATCTATTGTGCACTCTTTGAAAACGTTTAACCATTATAAACTATCCCTAAGAAAAATATCAAATAAACAATGTTAAAGGTCACCAGCTTAACATTGCCTTTACTATTTGAATGTTTTCAACATCCCCAAAACCAACAGAAAATCCGTGTTTTTACAGGTTATTATAAAACCAATTCAATAAATATAAGCATGTATTCACGTTATTATTTTTAAACACTCAAATATCTACGATGTTATTTGATTCATGTCTTCATCGAAGATCTGAGATTAAAAAAACTGATAAACAGAGAAAATTAAAGTAATTTTGAGTGATTGATGAAGTTGAATGATCAAATGAAAAACAATGTTTCTTGCTTCATATAATGCTATCGTGTTTAACAGACATATAATTACACATGATACCTATATTTAAACATCCAAATTAATGAAAATTTTCAAAATTAAAATCATCAATAAAACGTTGATTCCTCAGCAAGGATTATATTATTAAATACTTTTTTGAGATTCATGTGCTCCTGTGTGAATAACGTAGTAAACGTGATTCGGATGATCCAGTTTCTCAGAATAATACAAAACCTGATAGACACATACACTAAACATAATAGTTGTCAAATAGTTATTTACGACATGAGTATCATAAGATATCTTATTACAATACGAAATTGGAGAATTATCAAACAAGTCTCTTTAGCCGAAATTGTTAACTAATTGAATATTGTAATATAATGTTACTATTTGAATACCATAGAAAGTAAGACGTAATTTGTCAAAACTCATGTGAACTATAATTTTTCTTTAAATTTTACTCCTTATCCTGCGAAAGATGTGTGACAGTACTTATGTTAACAGTTCTACTGCCATGAGTTTAATTAATTAGTTAACAGTACGCAAATTATTGTTTGTGGTTTTAAAGAAGCATGGATATATAGAGTATCGGGGAAGGAAACGTCGAAAGTTTGAAAAAAGCTGTTTAAACAATTTTAATCATATTTTGTCTAATAAAATACATAGATATTTTGAATGGCTGAGCTGCAATAAACACGCAAATTTTGGTTTGAAAATATGATTTCTACGCAAAACTTTGCATTCTAGAATCATGTAAACAGACCAGAAACACGTAACATCTTTATTATTAACAATATAAATTAATAGATTAGTTCAGAAAAAAATTAACCGAGAAATAAAAAAGCAGTCGAACTGTGAAAATTGGGTGCTTTTTTATTTCTAGGTAAATTTTTCTTTCTGATCAAATGTATTCATTTATTTTGTTAATCATAAACAATTTAGATATTAATGAAGTGTGTATATGCTTCTACAACGCAAATAGTTGCCTAGAAAACATATATCCAAACCAACTTTTGAATGTTTATTGCGGATTAGCCATTTGGAATATCCGTGTAGTTTATTAGACAAAATAAGCTTAAAATTGTCTTAACAGCTATTTTTCGAAGATTCGACATTTCTTCCCCGAATATCCTGTATACAAAAGGCTTGATTTCTGTTGGTACGCGACGGAACGGCGTTCCGGTTCTTTGGAAATAATTATGAAATTATATTATATATAAGTAGCTATTGCTATTATATTAATAATTAATTTGAGGCGCGTTTCGGGGCCTAAGAATTTAAAAATAAAGGATATATGTATCATAGTAACTCTTATGACGACACTGTTCTCAGTTACGTCAAGTTTTAATTTAGAGAATCAAAGTGAATGGTCTAAGTTTACTCACCTAAATAAAGTTTATCTTACTATGCATACTATTTATAAAGTGTTTTATGTTCAAAACAAGTGTTGCCTCAACAGCATATATTTTCACGTATTGTTCCTAATTGCTATGCAATATTCAATACGGACTATGTGAACCTGCAAAAAGGGGGGAAAACACCTACTGCTCCAGAAAATATTTTCTACTCGTCGGGTTTCGAACTCGGGTCTTTAAAGTTAACTCACCTCACACGGTTCCCCCTCACCACCAGGTACACGACAAGACTACCTCCTTTCCGATGCGAAAAGAAAGTGAAGCATTTGCAGTTTTTAAAAAAGAAAACAGGGTGTTCAATTTATCTTAATACAAGATTTATTTTTAAAATGAGATTTCATTAAACAAAAATCTCTAGCGTTCATATTGTTTTTCGATAATGTTATAAAGATCAGTCGGGGCTAATATTATACAGTAGAAAATTGGAGTTAATGTATTACACTTTAAGAGTTGTTATTTATTTATGTCCAAAATTAACAAGAAAATGTCAAATGATAGGAAATATATTCTATTATAATGACCATATAGCAAACACTCAGAATGTAACAATTTTTGGGAGGAAAAAAATCAAAACTAAAATGCCTAATTTTTCCAGTCAAAAACTTTACCTCCGTGATATAAATCTTTTGATGTTACTTCGTTATTTTTTATGACACGATATTTTTGAAAATAGGTTATCATTAAGAAAGAATTCATATTCTTTTCTGCGTTAAAATAATGCAATAATATTAATCGTGTCATGATATATACAGCCTCAAATTTGTGGGGCTAATATGATACAACTTTAGAGGCTAATGTAATACGGGTGTCGGGGCTATTTTGATACACTAAAAATTAACACGCAGACAACTGGAAGGGATTTTTTTATGTTTAATATTGCATCAAAGGCGCTAAAATTCCGATTTGATGTTGATAAACTATCCAAGTGTTTATCTGAGAAAGAAAGAGCAGGCGACAATTCATATAGATTTCCTCGTTCTCCCCCCTACCCAGTACATGGTGATTCACTTATGATTATCAATTGGCGGATGCTTCTGCTGTTTCAGTGCAGTTACTGATTTTTCACTGGAATCACAAGGAACCAGGCCCACAATAGGAGCTAACACCATCCCTTCAACTCCAGATATCAACTGTTCTCATCCAGTACTTTTGAGATAATACTGTTGGAAAAACATTCAAAAAAACAGTAGCCCTCCAAAGAATAAGGAAGCGGTTAGACCCAATAGCAGCAATAATTACTAGTGAAGAGTGGATCATTACTAGGAAAGAGTGGAGTGTTTAATTTACATCAATTTAATATCTCTTTTTAAAAAGAGATTTCATGAAACAAAAATCTCTAGCGTTAATATTTGTTTTCGACAATGTTAATAGGTATTTGTTTGCAATTTTCGAAAATTCAGATCGTTCGCCCAAAATTGAACGTAAGCCACATTTAAACATCTTGTGCTTCGAGGAATAGATTTACAGAAAAATTGGAGCTCTTTTTGAGGAAATTATGTAAATATGATGGGGTTTGGTGTAAAGTACCTTCAAAATCAAAAGATTCGTTTCAAATTCGAAGATTCGTAATATTAGCCAGATCATTCAAGGAATATCCATTTTGGTGAAAATCGTGTTTACTTTAGGCTCTAGAATTACTCACACGAAGACGGATTCACAAAGAGGTTTTTTGGAAAATCACTCTTTCGGGTTCAAAAAACAAGCGTTTTGACAGCCTTGTGTATAGAAAATAAAAGAACAATACCAACAATCCACTTTTTTCGAACTAGCTACTTACAAACCGTGTTTTCTGTGAAAATTTCGACACATCCTCCTACAGCATTACGTAACTCTCTTTACACGTGGAGGTAAAAATATTCCAGCGTTACTGGGATTTGAACTCGGATCCCTGTAATCTGTAGGTCTGGCTCGACCGCACTGTGCTATCACAGATACTTCTCAACACGCTGTCCAAGCACACTTATTACGAAAAGAATAGT